>JAEIFT010000389.1:0-249362 GCA_018904225.1 Lordiphosa mommai | reverse complement strand
TTATTATAGCTTGGGCATTCCTTTGACATCCCCTTCAAACCATTTTCAAAAATTCCAAATAGTTTAGGAGATATTGCAATTTTAGTGGAGCAAAGTTCATGCTTGAGGATGCAGTCAATACAACCTTAAGAACTGGTCTTCTACCTTCTACCTCGTCGTCCTGATCAAGAATATATATAGTTTATGTGGTCGGAAATGAATATTTCTATGCGTTACAAACTTCTGGGCAAAATTAATATACACTTTTCAAGTGTATAAAAAGTCTCCAAATCTAGAAACTAATGTTTTGTTATGTTAAAAAATTGCTCATCCGACGTTTCAAAAAATCGTTTTTTTTTCGAATTTTATTTGATTTTCACTTTTCTCTCTTAATACAAATTCTTGCCAAATGAGGCGATGTCGTAGTTTCAAAGTCAGTCTAAAGTTAAAAGGGACAAATGAATTGTTTTTGTAGGGTGGTTGGGGGGTTGCGCGTGCATGTTAAATGCAGTTCTTCATGTGCTCACAGAATTAACAACGTTTTGCTCAATTAATTGATAAGCCAAACTGGCCAGCCAGAAGAGACAGCTCATTGAAACCGACCGACCAAATATAAATCAAATAATTGATAAAGAGGCAAATGCCAATTTGTATATAGGAAAGTACATTTCCACCCACTTGTGAGCAAATACACACATACATATAAGTGTGTATGTAAGTCTTAACTATAATTAGACTTTTGGGTTGTGTCGTTGTTGTCGTCGGTTCCACACTTGAAATGATTGAATCATAGTTGAAAACGGAATTTGGTTTCTAGTTCACATTTGTTTGTCGCGTAGATTTACAACCAACCAACCAAACCGACTGTAATTATCTGAAAGAGGAAGGCGACTTTTTGATACCAACAAAAAAAAAACTGGCCAAGGCACAAATCACACTGTCATTATAGTGTTTACCATGGAATGCCAGGCAAGATATAAACTAAGTACTTGACCCGGTTGGCAAATTCGATTGGACAAAAGTTAGAAAAATCTTACTTTGTATTTTATAAGAAGTTTCATCAAGAACATGCATTGGTTTGTACGTTAGTTCATTTACATTTTTAAAAACCTTGACTTGGAGTAAAATCAAAAATTCTTGTTATCCGGTACGGAGGAATTGTTGTTGTGAATTTTTCAAAGTTGAAAAAATATTTTTCCCTTTGTTTTGGCCCAAGGAGCTTACAAGCCGAATTCAGTACAGATTGGCTCAATAAAAGCATCCTCATCTTCCGACCTTTGGGAATTCTTTTTCCATTTATTTGGCCCATTTGAATGCTAAGTTTATTCATAATAAAAAAATCTTGATTTGGACTAAAATCTAAAATTTTTATCCGGTACGGAGGGAACATATTTTTCCATTTTTTAATTGAATTTATAGTATTTTGAATTGAATTTGAATTGAAGAATTATTTTTCCATTTATTTGGGCCAACATTTCCACTTTTAGCACAAATGAAAACTACTGTCAAAGTTGCAGCTTTCTATCTCTTACCGTTTAAACTGTGCGTAGATTGTCAATCAGTATAAAAAAACATGATCAACAATCGAACCATTATCATTGCATTAGGCAAGTTCTGAACTTATTTTTGAGATCGAAAACCGATCCGAAAAAATTAATACAGAATTTTAATAATTCTCTCGGCTCATATTTAGAATAATAACAATTATTTGTGTTTCACTTTTAATTCAATAGAACAAAAATTTGGAAAATAAATATTTGAATACCTTTTTGTTGCTTGATTTAAACCAAATACTTTCAACAAAGCAAAAAACAAAAACTTAATTTTAGTTTAGTTTGCTTCCACAGCCAAATTGCTACTAAATATACCCACAGCCAGACTCCAGCTTATTATGTAGCCACCGTTGCGACGACGCGTTGTGCTCGTTAACGACGCTCGGTCCCAGCTCCGAACGCAAGCGACGCGTCGCTTTACGATCATTAAAAGAAAAAAAGAAAAAGAAAGCAATTCATATCTATGAGGACCACATTGAGTGCCATTATAATTATTTGCCGTGTAATTTATTATATTGAATAATAATAATAAATAATCAAATATTTTGTTTGCAAAATTCTTATTGATTTACCACCAACTCGGTTAGCAATAAAGATTACGTGAATTGGGAGAGAAGGAAATAATACTTCTAGTTCCTTAAACGAATTATAAATAATTGCTAATCAAAATTAATAACGAGCAGATTTGCACTTGGCAACGTCCAAAGGTAATTGGACACCCGCTCCCATCATACTTTTTTAAATTCTTTATAATAACAGAAATGGAATCGATATTAAGTGGACATAAATACTTTAGTGTTTCCCAAGAAGAATTGGTGGTCTTGCAACTTTATTCTTTAAGTTCAATAAAAACTGAAACCAGAGACCAATTATTGCTATGAAAGCTAGGTAATCATAGCAAAGTTATTAGATATTTATATAAAAAAAAAATGTTAAATTTTTTTCCAAATTGAGTGAAAATCACCAGAAAAGTTTGTAGTTGGCTAATTTAATATTCATCTAATCGACTTAAATTTCAGCTTGTAAAAAAAAACTTATTTTCGTGCTTTTCGATTTTGGAAAATCCGCCCCAAGGCGGGAAAATTTGAACTTTATCGAATCGAATTTCGGTTCCGGTTCTGGTACGTACCGAAACTATTGTTTCGGTAAAAGGTTCTGTTAAGGTTCTTGTTTATTTCGGTATTCGGTTCCGTACCGGTACCTTGGTTTTTATTTCGGTATACCGGTACGTACCGGTATGAACCGGTATAATTTAAAAATCCTTTAATCCGAAGATATAATAGAAATGGTAGCAACCTACACAACAAAAAGTAGTTATTAAGAAGGAAAATTAAACATAAAAAACTTCACCTCAGAAAAAAGTGTCCTAATAATATAAGAGCAAGAAGATCTTTTTGATATCTGATAAAATGTTAAATACACTGTTTTCAGATAACGTTACCGATCACAATATAACCCTGATGTTAGGTTAAGTCCATTTGGGTCAATTATTAATTCATTTCCTTTGTAAATGCAAAAACTAAGGATAAATTAATAATATTTGGAATTTATTGAACCAAAATATATGCAAAGAAATAAGATGAAATTGTAATTTTTATTGAAAATTTCAGTATATACCAGATGGTCCCTTAACTTTACATTTGTTTATCCTGCGTTTTACCCTGAAGAAATCCCTGATTGAAGCAATAAAAATGAAATACCAAAAAAAAAACTCAGAACCGAAACTGTACCGGTACAATGTTTCGGTTCTTTTCGGTCATTTCGGTTCCAAAAATAAAGGTTCCGAAATACCGGTACGCAAAAAATAAATAATAACGGTTCCGGTTCTGGTTCTGAGTTTCAATCGGTTCTTTTCGGTATACGGTTCCGGTTCGGGTTCCGGTTTGACACCCTGATTTTATCCAATCGACATGAAACTCTGTCTTAAGCTTTATTTTTAGGCATAAACAGGAAATTTTTCTTCACTAGTTAAAAGGCTTAAATTTTGTAATTTTATTATTTAAATTAAATTTATAATTTCGGAAATTGTCAAAGTCAGAAAATAAACTGGGGGGGTTGATTTAGACATGAGTCTTGTAAGATGACTAAAAATTGGGCTAAGAGCTTTAGATCCTGCGACTTTTGCATGTTGTCAAACCTGAACAAATGGTTTATTGGTCGAATAAAAAGACCATCACTAAAAACAAGCGCCTTTTTAAAGGAGTTCCATGTTACAAATGCGACCCAGAGTAGATTAAGCTAAGTTGATAAGTTTGTGTCAAGTCAGTATAACGGAGAATAAATTGATTCCTTTTAAAGTACCAGTGAAAAAGAAAAGAAGTGTTTTTTTATCACGATTCCAAGCAATACACCCACATTGTTGGAAAATCACCCTACCACATTTTCCTGGTCCTTCGAGCCGAATATGAACCAGCGACCTATAAATAAGGGAAAACTTCAGATCTCGTCTCGAATCCAGCTGAAACAAAAAAAAACTAGACTAAGGGCCGATTTCTCAGCTACTAGAAAGCTGCTATGTGTCAGAAAAACTTACAATTATCGCTGTTATTTGTTAGTTTATATGACAGCAGATAGTGCTATGTAGGAGATGAAAAATCGGCCCTAAGTGTATTGAACAATTGACTGACTTAACGTACAGCCCTCGTATTATTTTTGATATATATGTAAGCGGTAGTCTGCAATTTTAATGAATTCACTGAATATGATAACAATCAGATAATAAATAGTATGATTAAAAGCGAAATAAGTTGCATAGCAAAATGCAGGGTATAAATCAAGTGGGGCTTGACCGGCTTTCTGACATGTTTGTATTATTTTATTTTTTTTTTTTTTGTGACTTTTCATTTCATTGTATCATTATCTTTGAAAATAAAAATCAACTTAACCCTATCCCCCACACACATATACATATGTGTGTACATTCGCCCGCACAACCACATGACCACCATATTATTTGGCTCTGGGTATTGCTTTCAAATGACATGGCATAAAAAGATTTGCTGACTTGGGCTGCCCTTCGCCAATTTCAATTGCGTGGGTCAGGAGCAGCGGAGGGTAAAAACATACACACTCACACACATGCTGCCTAGCCAAAGAATATCGTAAGGCTGTACAAATTTGCCATAATAATTAACACATTCGACAAGTTTATCAAAATGCAAATCCAATTTTAGGTACAAACTCCATGAATCAGTCATTTGAATTAACATGTGGCACAGCCAAAAACTTAAGACTGTATTCGTGAAAAGAACCTACAGGGTTGCCCATATTCGACGGACCCATCTGGCAACGCCATAACTTTTGACAGAGATGTCAGATCGCTTAATGACATACCGCGTTTGAAGCGTCAGTCCAAGCAGATTTTTACCATGGAACAATACACGCCACGCGAGCGCTCTGAAATAGTTGAAATTTACATTCAACAGAACAAGTCAATTGTGAAAACTCAACGTAAAAAAATATGTCCGATGAAGCCCATTTCACATTGAATGGGACCGTAAATAAGCAAAATTGCCGTATTTACGCCACTGAAAATCCTCAGGAGATTCAAGAAGTGCCTCTTCATGACGAAAAAGTCACAGTTTGGTGCGGCGTTAGTGCGAAAACGGTCATTGGGCCGTTTTTCTTCCAAAATGAAAATGGCCATGCTGTTACCATCAACCAGGAGCGTTATCGCGACATGATGACCAATTTTGTGATGCCAATTATTCGTCGAAAGCGTATGAGGCAGTTCTGGTTTCAACAAGACGGCGCTCCACCGCACACAAGTCGCATAACAATCGATTTTCTGAAGAAATTGTTTCCGGGCCGTTTGATGTCGAAAAGTGGTGATTTGGACTGGCCACCGCGTTCGCCCGATTTGACGCCGCCTGACTTCTTCTTGTGGGGATATTTGAAGTCAAAGGTTTACGTTAACAAGCCAAGGACCGTAGAAGAGCTCAAGGACAACATTCGTGAAGAAATAGCCGCTATTCCGGCCGAAATGTTGGCGAAAACGATGGAAAATGCTGCAAAAAGGGCACAATACGCCATCAACGCCAGAGGCGGCCATTTGAGAGATATCATATTCAAAAATTGATGTAAACAAATCTACTTGGAACAAATTAAATGATTAAGATTGCCAACCGCCAAATTTTTATTTTTTTCTTTGATTTTTTAAAAAAAAAACATGGGTCCGTCGAATATGGGCAACCCTGTACTCTTTGAGTAGGATTGTGGAACGCAACGCATGCCCACAGCAGACTTATGGGAGGGCAGACACCAATAGCCTATCATCACCAAACACCAATCAGCTCTTCCTTTGGAAATGCATTTGGGTTTACAGTTATTATTTGAAAAAAGAGAGTCTGGGAAAAAAGAGTTGTTATTGTAATACATTAATGTTGGAAAACAGTATTGGAAAACTAAGTTCAAAAACAGTGTTGAATAAAAATTTGGAAAATCAGTATTGGAAAACAATGTTAGAAAACTATTTTCAAAAGCAGTGTTAGAATACAGTGTTGGAAAAACTCCTGAAAGGTCAAGTGTTCTAAAACATACTACTACTAAGTTTAATTAAAATGCCACGGTTGCTTGAAGTATTTGCTGTGTCCGTGTGAGTGTAATGCGTTATTTTAAAATAAAATTTTTCCCGAAATGACAGATATTTCACATTAAACATGAATTTCATGCTCAAAAATAAAAGTTATTTAAGTTTCTTAATGTAACAATATTTATTAGCCACCATGTATATAAAATGTTTTTTTGTATGCAAGTACGACTTATGTTTCCATGACTGTGATCCACAAGGTATTCTACACCCCAAAATTATGAAGCAGGTTGTCTGCTTCAAAGGCCTATCGGTCCTATTTTCAAGAGATTTCTAATGATAAGTCTAGTTTCATGTATATATAAGTATATATATATATATATCTGTATTTATTATTTTCTTAACGGTTATGATCTACGTAGTAGCACTGCAATTTATTTTTTCATATAATTAGGCACTTGTTGTTATCTAAACCATTTTGTGGCTTTTTTTCAAGTACAAGTAGTCAGCTTGTGTAATTGAGGCTTATCAAAGCGCATTTGCATGGTTGTACGTTAGTTAACTATCCACAAAAGCTCAGATCTTATTAGGCTCGTAACAAATACTCGTATATATGTACTATATGTACTCGAGTTCTGCGCTTAACTTTGAGCTTTTTAATTCTGTCCCCATCTGAACAAAAAAATGACCATTGAAGTGGTTGAGTTGGTTGGTTCTATGATAAGAGCAATGAACTAAAATATATTCCAAAAAGTCAAGTATATATGTATGTATCAAGTAAACAAAAAGATGACAGATCATAATCACCTTGAATCAAGGAGTAAAATGCACTTTAATCTAGGGGAAATTCAACCTTTTTAGCAAACAAATGACGTTGTGAAAGGTCACCCGGCTTCTGTTCTTGCACCAGCTGTATGGTTTCATGCATGAAATCTTCAAGGTGGTCGGAATAACACAAGCCCAATTTTTGAAAATGGTAATATTGCCATTATTATTGGCACTGACCGATACCGCAGCAATATTCTTGCACACGGGTTGGGGGAATAATGCTCAATAAAGTGTAACTGGTGCGAAATTTGGCCTGTTTGGACCATAAAATGGACGTTATTTGCAAAACACATTTCTTTTAATGAGCACGATTATTGATAATAAAATATAATGATTTACAAGCGCTATTCGTTTGTTAGTCCATTCATGATGATAAGGGAAACCTTACGCGTGAGGTGTCAAAAAAAAATGCATAATGATGACAGATATATTGAGAAAAGGGATGACAACTGCAGGAGATGGACAAAATCAGCTGATGCAGTCCTTTAAATGGTAGGTAGGTAAATCCGAGGATTTTTGTATCGTGGATTTTCCTAACAAAATTTCTTAAATTTACAATAATTTTTGTCTTAAAGTAAGCGCTTTACGATATCAAACTCGTCCATGAAATAAACCGACTCGTTTTCATTTGCGGATTTTAAAAATACGTCGGTTCGGTTTACGAGCTCGAATAAGGGGTTTGGTTCGGTTCAGAACCGGTTTGCATTACTGATAAAAATCACCCTTTATTTGAACCGAACCCGTTTAAAACTCGGAATTTCACATTTTTTGTATGTGAATGTGTAATTACGGTACGGAAGATATTTTTGTAGGGATTAAACTTAATTTCAAATAACGCCTAACGCACTCCAAGCAATCGCCTGGCCTTAGAACACTTGAGTTTGGGGAAGTTTTCCAACACTGTTTTCCAAAACAGTTTTACACTACTATTTTTCAACACTACTTTCTAAATGGTTTTCCAACACACTTTTTTGAATATTGTTTCCAACACGGTTTCCCAATACTGTTTCTCAACACTGTCTTTCAGAGTTTTTTAACACCACTAACTACTTCTCAACAAATAGCTAAAACCTAAACCCTTTTTTAGTTGTTAGTTTTCCTTACACGAAAGTGTTAATAGGTTTTTATTGCGTTTAGAGCCGAATAATGCACCAGGCTATGTGCTGTGTGCCAGGAAATTTTCTCATTTTTGAATTTCTATATACAAAAAAATGAGTACAACATATTTTTTTTCTCAAATGCGGAAAGAAGCAATAGAAAATACATGCTGGCTGGCTGGTTTAAGGCGCCTTTGCAATTATTTCAGGGTCACAGAAACGTAAGCAAATGAAATAGAAAACATAGAAAAGTCTATTGATAGATGGTTGGATGGTTGCACAGACAAACCTGTAAACACAATCCCCTCGCATAATGTTTGTTTGCAAACAATAAATTGTATAATTTTTTACATTACAGATTGCGATTACGTTGTGATTACGTATACGCCGCGTCATCCCATAAATTGCGACGTATGGAATATGCAGACAGAAGGGGGACGGATCCCAAATCTTCTTCTGACAACTACACGTGGTGGGGGGTCGGTGTGGTTGTTGTTGTTGTACTTTTTTTAGGCACTTGGTTAAATATTGACATATCAATTCTCACCATATTTAAGTCGGCTAATGTTTAATTAGCGCGCGAAATGTGTCTAGTTTTGTTGACAAAAAAAAAAAAAAACTAAAGGGAAAAAAACAAAATGTGACGCACTGTGTGTGGCAGCAACAATTGGTGCATATCAAAGACAAGCGGTGGCCCGGCCTTAAATGACGCAGATATCTAGTAAGTTGTTGGGGTTATACAATAGAGAAGGGAGACGCTTGTGACGCATCTGGGAGCAAATGTTTTTCCATGAACAATACATATTTTTGCCACCGATTGTAGGAACTGAATGAATTACGATTGATTCAAAAATCTCTCTCTCTCTCCAACATCTCGTAACCCTGCTAAGTTATCGCAAATTGTATTTCCTGGCAAACGGCTTTCAATTAGCAAGGGCAGCGGCGCAATTGTCGAGGCGTTTGGGGGCTGGGGGTTTTATGTCTTAAACAACTGAATTATATGAGTAATAAAGTTGAAATCTATATGGCACTTTTGTGGCATAACTAAAGTCGCATATGTCTCTACCTTCTCTCCCTTGGGTTCGGGGTAATACAGTGTATACCCTAACTGACTCATTGGGCATGATGATAATGTTGTTGCCCTGAATTATGATGCATTATTTTGGGAATTTTGATTATCTACATTTAAATTTCTTTACGCACATAACCAAGATAAAAACGAGAAGGCAAAGCTAACTTCGACTGTGCCGAAGTTTTAATACACTTGAAAAACTTTACTCCAACTGATTTAACTGGAAAAATATATATAGGATATAGATATCAGATATTTAAAATTTTTAAATTATTGATAATAAAAATTGTATACCATAAAAAAAAACTTTTCTTAGTAAAACACATTTTCCGACCGATCGGTCCTATGGCAGCTATATGCTATAGTCATCCGATTTTGATAAATTTTTTCAAAATTATGTGAATGCTTATAAAACTTATATATACCAAGATTGGGGACGCTACGATAGAAAACAAAAAAGTTTTTCTCACTAGAAGTAGATTTTTGACCGACCCTTTATATGGCAGCTATATGCTATAGTCATCCGATTTTGATAAATTTTTTCAGAATTGTGTGGAATCATATAAAACAAATAAATACCACGATTGGTGACGCTACATTGGAAAACAAAAAGTTTTTCTCACTAGAACTTATTTTTTGACCGATCGTTTCTATGGCAGCTATATGCTATAGTCATCCGATTTTGATACATTTTTCCAGAATTGTGTGGAAACATATAAAACTAATATATACCAGGATTGGTGACGCTACGATGGAAAACAAAAAAGTTTTTCTCACTAGAACTAGTTTTTGCACCGATCGTTCCTATGGCAGCTATATGATATAGTCATCCGATCCGGCCGGTTCCGACATATTAGTTGCGTGCAGTAAAAAGAAGACTCTGTGCAAAATTTCAGCTCGATAGCTTTAAAACTGAGGGACTAGTTCGCGTAGAAACAGACAGACAGACGGACGGACGGACAAGCGGAAATGAACTCAGCTCGTCGTCCTGATCAAGAATATATATAGTTTATGGGGTCGGAAATGAATATTTCTATGCGTTACAAACTTCTGGGCAAAATTAATATACACTTTTCAAGTGTATAAAAATAGAAGGCTACGCCGATGTTTTAAATACCCTTGCAGTTTTTGAAGGGAGCTACCATTGATAACAAATAAGTTTTTTTTTATAGACCGATCGTTCCTATGGCAGCTATATGCTATAGTCATCCGATTTTGATAAATTTCTCCGAAATCATGTGGAAGCATATGAAACTAATATATACCAAGATTGGTGACGCAACGATGGAAAACAAAAAAGTGTTTCTCACTAGAACTAGTTTTTTGACCGACCGTTTATATGGCAGCTATACGCTATAGTCATCCGATTTTGATAAAATTTTCCAAAATTATGTTGAATCATATAAAACTAATATAAACCACGATTAGTGACGCTACGATGGAAAACAAAAAACTTTTTCTTACTCAGCTCTGAACTTAGCTCGTCATGCTCATCAAGAATATATGTATGCGTTACAAACATCGTGACAATTTTAATGCGTAAAAGGTTTCGTGTCACAATTGTAAAACACTTTACTTAATAAATCTGGGAAGTAATTCGAATCACATATCAGATTTTTAAGAATTAAAGACTTGAAAATTAACTGTTTTAAAGCACGTACCGAAGTCGAAATTAAATATTTTTCAGGGACCAACCCTATAAATCGGATCCATAAAAAATGGTAATATCGGTACAATTTCGGTTATTATTTATTTATTTAAAGTTTTTCAATTTGGGAAAATCCAGATTGAGAGACAGTCTAAAGGGCCTAGCGGTGCACGAGGACAAGTCGAAGTACTTGTTAGCCATGCGCAGGGAGTCTACGCGTCTTGGGCAATCTATGGCCATGGGAGACTACAAAATCACTCTTGCAAACCGTTGCTACTACGGGGTCAGTAAGGAGTCTTGAAACAAGAGTCTTGGAACAAGAGCTAAAGCCACAGAATCCTTTATAGCCTGCAATCAAAGTCATTCAGCAGGGACAAAAAACATGAGAGCCAAATTCAAGTTGAAAACAATGTATTTCAAATTTTAAATACGAGTCGAACTTGATTGTACTTAAAACAAGTACGAAAGGCTAATCTTGAAAATCAAATATTCCTTCACCGTGCTTAAAATAAGTACGGAATTCCAATGTCGAAGTGCAAACGCAAGATAGAGCAAGGTGTAGAAAATTGCTTCCTCGACCACTCTCTCTCTCTCTCTCTCCTCACCACGCTTTGTCGTTCGGTTACAAAAATTGCCATGACGCAACGCTCATTCAGGGTGTAATTATCTAAGGTGAGGTCAGTAGAGCATGCTACCCTTTATTTGAGGCAAGAAGTATATATTTCCAGTGTGGCGCTTATTCATAGCTTATGCTGGGTTTACAATGTGGCAGTGATGTCTCTACCTGATATTATTACACCATGTTCATTTAGTTTAGACGCCTCTCTATAATGAGAAGGTTTTTGGAAAGTCGCACAATAACAACCTTAATTTAGTTCCATGTGTTGCTGAATTAAGCTTATTTCGAGCTAAAATCAAGCTCATCTAAGCTAAGGATGGGATCAATTCGGGTAAATTTGTACTCATGTCATTCCTGACGTAATTGGTTGGAAAAAATCAAGGATCGACTCACTTCTGACAATTGTTTCGGATTGATTTTTTTCTCCTTCCATTTGGTCTACCAATTCCGTTAGTATTAACTGATTTATACTCATTTAACGGTTATATTTTTAAGTTGGTTAGTGATTGAAGGAAGAGTATGTAAGTTACAAGAATAAATTCGTACTTAAGGCAGGGCTTAGTTACTTTTACAAACACAAACATAATTGTGTGGTGCAGTGTGAATGTTTTTATCAATTAGCCAAGTCATGATGCGATAATACATTTCGCACTAGTTTAATAGCTATCACACACATACACACGCACGCGTTATCGTAATTGATCGTGATTATGTCTATTTGGGAAGTCAAGGCAACTCGTGCGTGACTGAGTGAGTCATTTAAATGAATCGTGAGTTGAAAATGTGCAAGTTCATGCTGATAGGGCAAATGATATGCAAATTGTGAGTGGGATCGCTCTTTCTCTCTCTCTCTCTCTCTATCCTATGATATTTTCTGGTGGTTGTGACGTCATCAGCAACATGTTGCATTGTATGGTGAAATTGTTTGGTGATATCCAACTTCTCCCGCCAAGTGCTTTGAACTTGAAACTCGTTTCGAGCACATGCGACTTGTGTATAAATTATTAACAAAATGTGAATGACTCTACTTTATCTGCTTGTCCAGAAGTTTCTAATCTCTACCCCTACCCCCTTCCCCCACACAAGGCCACACACCATTACGAATGTCAAGGTTGGGACCCGCAACCAGGCAGTAATTATAGGCAACAGAAAATCAATAAAACAGTTGCTCAATTTTCGTAATTACGCATTTAAAAAAAAAACTCTTGTCGTCTACCCGCTGAACTTACCGGCAAATATGCGTTGAAGAAGTAGCCAAAGTTGTTGGGGAAGAAGAAGCAGAAGACCCAACAACAACACTTGTGAGTTCTCTCAGCTGTTGCTTGGGGCGACCGCAACGTTGACGCTGGCGTCTAATTGAAACTAGCGGCACAAACAAAAATGACCTGCTTTAACACACACACCCACACACTCTCTCTCTCTTTCTCTCTTATTTTTTTTTGTTGTGTAACAAGAACAACAAGATCAAAATTCTGTTTGTCTCTGAACTACCGTTACAACTGCAATATCAGCTGCTCTCTCGACCGCAAAGATTTCGGTTGAAATTATAATAATTATTAAAATTTGTTAATTATAGATTGGCGCTCTGCAGACGCACGTGGTCTGGCCAATTTTTCTGGTGTCTCTGTATTTGTGTTTGTGTGTGTGTGTGTGTGGGAATGGGAACCTGCTGCTGCTGCCTCTGACTCCCACTTTTTTTTCAAGTATTTCACAATTATTCCACTTAAATGCACCAAAAAAATTAAGTTAATTGTTTTTGCGGGAAATCTAAATGTTGCTTTATTATTATTTGTAAACGCGACGAGATATTAACACAAACGAATTCCAAAAAACTATGAAACGTTCCCCTTCAACTGCGCGGCTATTTATGTGACATTTGTTTTTGTTTGCGCTCTTTACTGCTGGCTGCTGCTGCAAAAGGGAAATTTAACAAGAGGGGAAATTTTGTGCAAATGACCAGTGTGACCAAATTTCAAACGCAACAACAAACAACGATTGCAAACTGATTGAATTTGGGAACCAGAACAGATTTATTTGTAGTTTAAAATTTATTATGACCAGTACTTACCAGTGTCTTCTTCTTCTTCTTTGGCTCCTTATTCCCTCGAGAGGACAGGCCATTAGCAGTGTATATACATATAATTATAATTGCCCATTTCATCAGCTAGTTGTAAAATGATAAGACCAAAGTTACGCCCCTGGGAATTTTCCACTCATTCCAGAAAGTTGCATATTTACTAAGGTAAATAATAACAACAGCAAAAAAAAGGATTATCCGTTACTTTGCATTTAGTTTCAACATTTATTTTTGCACATTTTTTGTTGTTTACACCTGCAGATGTAAGACTGCCTGTTCGGTCAATAGGGTAATAACGTTCGTCGCTGTGGTCATGCCCAGCACTTCACCGGCATTCTCATCCAAAGTGACCAAATTCTGCTTGCCAATGGCCACTTGGGGTCCATTGCGTTTGCGTAAACCACCAGCCGAATCGTAGCGCGGCTTATAGATGAACACATGACGATAGCTCTCACATATCACAGCATAATCCAAATCGGGACAGCAATCAATAAATTTGCGCTGCTCCTTGGAGGCCTGTACATAGCCAAAGGCATGTAAATTGCCCTCATGCCGCACACTCCACTCTTCCGGTTTGGTGGGCGAATACATTTGCAGCCACAGCGAGGCATCCACACCCTGGCGGGTGGCAAAGACTGGAGGATAGCCAGGACGCAAACTGGTGGCAAATAAAGGTGGTGTGGGACCCAAGAAAATGGTGTGTGTAATGCCAGCAGCCAAGAGATTGAAGCGCACTTTACAAAGGGTGACAAAATGTAAAAGGCAAAAGACAAAATGTAAAGGCTTAACTCACCCATTTTAATGTCCTCATTGTGGTTACCCAAAGGAAAATCACACTCTTCAATGGGATCCTCCAGATTGGGTATGGGCAAGGGAGGTTCAGGCAATTCGGTAGGCTCTGCCGTTTCATTTAGCTCGGACAAGGGCGGCTCTTCAACCTCCATCTCGGCGGCTTCCCTTTGTTGGGGCGTCTTTACCTCCCGATTGGAACATATTATAAGCGATTCGGCACGCGGTTCAAAGGCACAGTAATAAATCGATCCAGTGGTCTCCAGTTGCTCCTTTAAGCTATACTCCCACTCGCCCGGCTTAAGCGTCCACTGAGCCCAGTTCAAATCCATAAAAAATACATTTGTGCCCTTCTTATCGCGTCGATCCACATGGCCCGTTAACACAGAGATCTGTTTGCGCTCCTTAACCATATCCAAGCGGGCATCGTACAGAATATAACCCCGCTTATGGCTTATGGCTGAACGTGCCATTAGTTGCCAGTTTGAAGCACGCTGCTGACGATCTCCTGTATCTAGAAGATAGATACTGCTCCTGCCATCACATAGCACGCAAAACTTTTCTGAAATGAAGCGCAGGCTATAATTGTAGTCGCCCATTTGCTCCTCCAATTGCTCCGGTACAGTGTAAACCACACACTGGTCATGTGGACGGCCGCTTTGCGGATCATAAGAGCACAATACCAACTCATGACCCACATTCACATAGTAGCTATGGTAACGCTGCCAGGGATCGACTGTAAGTGCATTATGCCGGCCAAATATCTCGGCATGCAACAGTGAGTATTGATCATGATGTGGCTCCCGCTTGAGAGGAGGGCGTATAGCATGCTGTCTTAGCACGGGCACCGCATCGAAGGATAGCTTATAGCCATCAAAGTTGGGGCACAGTAATGTACGGTCAACGGCCAAATCCACCACCGGCATGATTTCCTTCCTCTCTGAATTTTATAAACAAACAAATAGTGTGACCAGCTGCAGAGAAATGGAAAAATATGCAACTGATACAAAAATTACCCTTTATATTAGAAGTTTAACCCTTCCAAGGCCAGCTTTACCTAAGCAGCGAAACGAAAACAGCAAATTAAGAACTTTCAGATTTAAAGCGAGTTTCTCCAGTCTCCGTCTTGCCACAACTTGTTTGAATTGATAAAAATAAGCAGGTTAGTTTTGACAGTATAAATTGTGTTTTTATTTTTTTTTAATAAAATGGAAAAAATTTTGTGTAAAAGTAAATCTTATTGCACAGACCATGTGGCCATCCAAGCAGTAGCTTTATACAAGCAGAAGCTAACTCTTGTTTTGGGAGATAAGAGGTACACAGATTACGCCAATTGAAAGATCACTTTGGGTGCCTACAATGAACCTTGAAATGTTCAGACAAAGCCTAAAAATGGAGCGAAAAAATAATGTCATTTTTCGGGTCTCTCGCTTTCGTTTTCTCAATATCCACTAATTCGAAATTTAAAAAAATATGTTATATATTTTTAATTTTTTGTTGATTTTTTACGAGTTGTTGCTTTGATAATGAAAAAATTGCCATATGACTGCCTTAAGGCATTTTTCCTTACGGCCTCGTAAGAGAATAATGAAAAATAATAACAGGAGTTAAAAAAGGAAGAGAGTACAATTGCTGAAGGTAATCGTAATCAGTTGTTGTTTAAATTGATTTATTTATTTAAATAATTACACCTAATATCGGTTAATCATCCTTAAGTAACATTTTGTGTTAACAAAAAAAATTACCCCTATTATGTGATTATAATTCCAACTTCTTTTAATCATTTGGTATTTTCCCCCGCCAACCTTTATTTTTGGCATTTTGCCATTGGCAAGGTCACACTGAGCAAACAACACACGTATGTGCTATGTGGATGTGGAAGTGGGATTCCGATTATTCCGTAAGCTAACAGAACACTTAATCAAAAAAACCATAAAAAAAAGAGGTAAGCAGTTTTAACAACAACAAAAAAAAAAAAAATAATACTCAATTGTTATTAATGTCTAAATTTCGGTGTGTTTTCCTTTACTGCCCTTTAGCTCAGCGCAAAGTATAAAATCAACTCGAAGAAAATCTGTAAGAATATTTATCCACACGGATTGACAACCCACAGCTGGCCCAGCTGCTGCTGCTGCGTGGCAACCACATACGTAGCTTATAAACCAAAGTTAACACAATGAGTGCCCAATCCTTTAGGCTGTGTCTTCTGGCCATATTAAGCCTGGCCGCTTGCGTGGTCGGGGTGGAGTTCACCTTCGATTTGGCGGACAATGCCGAGGATTGTTTTTATGAGGAAATCAAAAGCAACACCAGCGCCTATTTCGAATTTCAGGTGTCGGCCGGTGGCCAACTGGATGTGGATGTTCATTTGAAGGATCCGCAGGGCAAGGTCATTTACAAACTAGAGCGGGCCACGTTTGATAGCCATCAGTTTGTCGCCGAGACCACGGGCGTGTATACGGCCTGTTTTGGCAATCAATTCTCGGCCTTTTCGCACAAAATCGTCTACGTGGACTTCCAGGTGGGCGAGGAGCCGGCGCTGCCGGGCGTGGATGAGCATGCCACGGTATTGACACAAATGGAGACCTCATCGCAGGCGATACACAAGGGCCTCAATGACATACTCGATGCGCAGACGCATCATCGATTGCGTGAGGCGCAGGGACGCAAACGGGCCGAGGATCTAAATCAGCGTGTTTTGGTGTGGTCCTCGCTGGAGACGGCTGCCGTGGTGCTAATTGGTTTGGCTCAGATATTGGTGTTGCGCAATTTCTTTACGGACCGCAAGCCCAGTCAGGCGCACTATGGACGCCTGTAGACGAGGACTAGGCCAGACGAGGCAGGAGTGCATCATCATTATCTCTACCAAAACTACCTTGTGGATTATAAATGATCTGCACATATTTTTTTTTATTGTTTGTTTAAATCTCTCTTTTTTTTTTTTCTCTCACACTAAGTCACTCACTCATTCCCTTCAGGTGTAACCTGCCGCTACGGCTGTCCATGCAAAATTATGTAACAAACAAAAACTGTTTTCCCCTTCCCCCCCCTTCAAAGCAAATACAAACTAAATGGAAGAGTAGAGTGTCCAAACATTGATTAGCTATTTCTTTCTTGGAGAGTGTGTGGTAGTCCATAGACTTTTGGTGCCCAAAAGATGTCCCTAGTTTCTATAAACATCCAGACAAGACAATGTCACTAGCAAAAAAGCAAAGGAATCATTCGGAAAAAACTGTGAAAGTTTTGGAGTGGCCTGCGCACTCACCAGATCTCAATTTGAATTTGATTTAAATTTTGCGTCCAAAAATACATTAGAAACAATAGCTATCTGCTCTGGTCCATAACCTTGTATACGTGTGTAATTTTTAGTGCTCAACTGGTTAGTATTTTGCCTAATACTCCCCTGGCCGAAGAGATCGAGCACAAGACACTCACATCAGGAGCCTCAACTTCTGCGCATGCGTGAACAGCAGTCCACGAAATCGGTTTATAAAACACAAAAACTTTATTCAAAATTACTAATTTATCTGCTTACAGAAAGCATTTGGCCTTGGAGAAGAGCTCAAATCATCTGAAGAAGAAGATGATACTTCAACGTAGACGTGAACCCCAAATGCAGTACATGGACGACGATAATTGGTTCGAGCCAAAAGGGAAAATGTAGATAAAGTACACGTAAAGGTTGAACGAAACATGAAGCGAAAATCAAAATAGAAAATGAAATTTCTAGCGAATTGGTAGAGCTAATGGCCACACTAGAACGTACCAGTCAAGACAACCAAAAAATGTTGGAAATAGTAGAAGACAACACCAATTAGAGGGAAACCCCCATAGCAAAACATTTCCTTCCCATTCATACAACAAAGCCGGATACAAGCAGAGCTGTAAATGATTTAAACATTTTTGATCTTAATTCTTTATGATTTATCTGCATCTTGATTGATTCAATTGTGCTTTAAATCATCAAGATTTAAATCTGATTTAATCATGGAAAATTGCTTTAAGTTGATTTATAAATCATATTGGAGCAATCAAATTGTTAATAATTTGATTTAATTCATTTGATTTAAATCTTTAATGATTTAAATCATTGGATTTAAATCATAAGATTTCAATCTAATTTTTATACCCTTCAGAGGGTAAATTAAAATTATATTCTTGATTTATGTAACAGCTGAGTCTATATGCATTCGTAAATCCGTCCGTTTTTCTATGCTATCTCCTCCCATCAAGTATTTAAATCTTTGCAAAAAGAAATACACATAGGCTGCACATTTGTCGGAATCGGCCGGATCGGATGACTATATCATATAGCTGCCATAGGAACGATCGGTCCGAAAAAAAATTAGTTCTAGTGAGAAAAACTTTTTTGTTTTCCATCGTAGCGTCACCAAACTTGGTATATATTAGTTTTATATCCCTTCACACAATTCTGGAAAAATTGATCAAAATCGGATGACTATAGCATATAGCTGCCATATAAATGGTCAGTAAAAAAACTAGTTCTAGTGAGAAAAACTTTTTTGTTTTCCATCGTAGCGTCCCCAATCTTGGTATATATTAGTTTTATATCCCTTCACACAATTCTGGAAAAATTTATCAAAATCGGATGACTATAGCATATAGCTGCCATATAAATGGTCCGGTCAAAAAATTAGTTCTAGTGAGAAAAATTTTTAAATTTATCAATCGTCATATAGGTGGTCGTTTAAAAATTATCATAGAAAACTTTAAAACATTGGCGTTGCCGAGTGTTAGCCTTCTATTTTTTTGATCTTAATTCTTTATGATTTATCTGCATCTTGATTGATTCAATTGTGCTTTAAATCATTAAGATTTAAATTTGATTTAATCATGGAAAATTGCTTTAAGTTGATTTATAAATCATATTGGAGCAATCAAATTGTTAATAATTTGATTTAATTCATTTGATTTAAATCTTTAATGATTTAAATCATTGGATTTAAATCATAAGATTTCAATCTAAGATTTAAATCCTTGAAGATTTTTTCATTTGATTTAAATCAAAATTTTGATATCATTTGTTTATTTTTGATTTAAATCATTCAAGATCTCAATATTTTCAATAAAATTATGTAAGATTGTTATATTTTGATTTAAATCAAATGACTTTAACCTTCAAGATTTAATTCTTGAAGATATAAATCTTTAGTGATTTAAATTAAATGAATTAAATCGAAATGTAAAAAATTTGATTGGTCCAAAATTATTTTTAAATCTCTTTAAAACAATCCTCAATCTTTGAGATTGAATCTTAAATCAATCTCGAAATGATTGATTCATTTACAGCCCTGATTACAGATAATGGCTTTTTCTTTCTACGAGTAAAGTCCTAGTATGAGCAACTTTTCCGATTTACATATATTTATGTTCTTGCGATCCAGGGTCAATAGAAGATCCAAGTATCTCGATATTTAACCCTACAGGCAACCATTTGCCTATTAACCTTCAGGGACTCATCAGGTCATAATCTTGACAACGTGGATCCTACCAATCATATACATGTACAAACATACTCGTATGTGTCATTGATAAGAACTTGAAAATAAGATATCGTTCAATTAATATGTAAAACATTTATCAGTCTATATCTAATGCTCGTCATGTCCAACCGTTTGCTTTGGCCACTTTTGTTGGCCTTTTGTCAGCTTATCAATTGTTATGCACCCGATGATGCCCGTATAGTCAATGGAGAGCTAGTACCTTTGGTGCCCTACCAAGTCTCAGTGCGTTTGAAGGCAATTGATCAGATGAAGTTCGGAGCTGGCCATATTTGTGGCGGTAGTCTTATATCTCTGCGTGCAGTGCTCTCGGCAGCTCATTGTGTGGCCGAGTAAGTTGAAGTTGAAGCTCTAGTTAGACGACTTTTAATTTGCTAATATACCTACAGCACTCAGTCCAGTCCCGTTCGTTTTCGAAATGCCTCAGAATTTCGTTTGGTCATGGGAAATGTTGATCTATATATGCCCACACCGTATGTCTACAATGTTTTACAAGTGCACTATGATCCAGCCTTTAATATAACCACACTGATCAATGATATTTCACTGTTCTTTTTAAATGGACGTGTGCCTCCGGGTCTGACTGCCGTGCATCCGATTGAATTGAATCAAAAGGCTGTTGCCAGTGGTAGCGTATGTACGGTAACTGGATGGGGTGTCACTCGTAGTGTAAGTACTTTTTTTTTTTGTGTAAATTGTCAGAAAGTAACGTTAAAATATATGTAAGAGAAACCACTATAAATAGCTCTTGATCAGCATTACACCAATGTTATCTGTTGTATGAACGTGTCGACTAAAGAAAGTTTGTTTCAGGTTTGAAAAAATACAGAGGGTATATTAAAATTCCGTGTTTGTAACGCAGTGAAGGAAGCATTTCCGACCACATAAAGTATATATATTCTTGATCAGCATGACGAGCTGAGTTCATTTCCGTTGTCCGTCTGTCCGTCCGTCCGTCTGTCCCGTCTGTTTCTATGCTATCTCCTCCCTCAGTTTTGAAGCTATCTTGACCAAACTTTGCAAAAGCCTTTAAATACAAATACGCTGACATTTGTCGGAATCGGCCGGATCGGATGACTATATCATATAGCTGCCATAGGAACGATGGGGCCAAAAACTAGTTCTAATGAGAAAAACTTTTTGTTTTCCATCCTAGCGTCACCAAGCGTGGTAAATATAAGCTTTATATGCTTCCACACAATATTGAAAAAATTTATCAAAATCGGATGACTATAGCATATAGCTGCCATATAAACGGTCGGTCCAAAAACTAGTTCTAGTGAGAAAAACTTTTTGTTTTTCGTCGTAGCGTCACAAATCGTGGTATATATCAGTTTTATATGCTTCCACACAATTCTGGAAAAATTTATCAAAATCGGATAACTATAGCATATAGCTGCCATATAAACGGTCGGTCCAAAAACTAGTTCTAGTGAGAAAACTTTTTTTGTTTTCCATCGTAGCGTCACTAATCGTGGTATATATCAGTTTTATATGCTTCCACACAATTCTGGAAAAATTTATTCTCTATCATTTTTTATTTAATTTCACTTACAAATAAATATAATTAAAACAAAACAAAAAACCAACTTGAAAAATGCTCTTATGGCTTTCTCTCCAGAATTTAAAAAAAAAAAACACTCAAAAAATCCATGTGAAAAAACGGCTGAATGTGACATGTTCCGAACCAAAAACTTTGGTGCGATTGAACAAAAACTATTGGCGTTCAATATTGATTTTTCGTTTAATAATCATTTTTTTGTTTAATAATCATGCTTTCGACTTTCACTACTTACTTATTATCAATTTGAATGCCTTCTTTTTTTTTTTACAGGGTTCCGAGCAGGTATCCCCCCTTTTAATGGGTGCCCAAGTTCCCATTGTTAGCAATGCTGTGTGTAACCGGGTCTATGCCACTCTCGGCGAACCGATCTACATTGATGGAATGATGTGCGCCAGCAATATGCAAGTGGGCAGTGCCGATGCTTGTCAGGGTGATTCCGGGGGTCCGTTGGTCTGCCAAGATGGCACCCTGGCGGGCATTGTATCCTGGGGCAATGGCTGTGCTCAGCAGGGTTATCCGGGAATCTATACGAATGTCTCCGACTATCTGAATTTCATATGTAATGCCAACTACACCTTTGACTATGGATATTATGAGTCATCTGGCGCTACAGTTGCGAATGTTCTGAGTAATCAGGTGCTATTGCTGAAACTAGGAATGGGCCTGCTGGCTCTGCTGCGCGGAACTGTGTATCAATAAAACAAACATAATGCACATGCAAAAACACCTTATATCTCCCACAATTTTGAAGTTAGCTTGTTCGGACCTTCTAGAGAATTATTCCACTCATCATTATTTATCGACCCACCATACATAATTTCTAGATCTGATGAACGATAGTAAAGTTGCCACCCTCGCAATTTGAAAAAAATCTCATAGCTCTCACAATTTTGATCAGTATCAAACAATGATCATTACTTATCGATAAACCATACACCGTTTCACCATCAGATCAGTCGAGTTCTAAGCAAATAAAATAATTACGCTGGGCATTTTGTGATTTAATAATATATTTTTAAATAAACCTTTCCCTGAGTAACGGGTATATCGAAGTCGAGCAGGGCCGACTTCAACTTACGCTCTCGTTTTTTGTATTTTATTGGTAAGGCCCTTCCAATGTGGTTACCATCATTTTTGGCGAATATGCTGAAAAGTGCTGGGCAAAAATTGAAAGTAAACTCCTTAATGTTGGACATGGACATGGCTATATCGACACCGCTGATAATGCTGATCAGGAATATATATATAGATGCACACTCGAATTCACTTAAGTGAAAACCAGAACAGGCCTGTATATTTAGGAAAACATCATTATCCTAATCATTTTCATACGTTTCCTTGCCACATGGGAATTTCATATGTAATGCCAAATCAACCTTTGACTATGAATATTATGTGTCATCTGGCGCTACAGTTGCGATTGCTCTGAGTAATCAGGTGCTATTGCTGGATCTGGGGATGGGCATATATCAATAAAACAAAACATAACGAGTGTGGACTTTTATTTTGTGATTTCCGATAAGATTAACCAAAACACCTTTAAATGTGGGCAGGCTTTTGGCGGACAACAGCAGTGCCACCCGATGTAGGCTCATTGCGGTTGTTATATTGAAGAGACACGGTTATTAATTATTAAGTTCTCGTACAATTTTTTAAAAGATTTTAACCATTTTTTTGTTTAACAAAAATATGATTGTGCCTGTGACTAAAGTCTTGGTGCTAACAACGCTTTTTTTGTGCAGTGTTTCTTCAACTGAAAGTATGTAATAATATTTGATATTTGGTATTTAAAGATTCCTGCGTCATGCATAGTCAATTGAATTAGATTTCGAAACTTACGGCCATTATTGTTCCATTTAATTTCTTATAGCGGAGTTACACAGGGCGCATCATTGTCGAAGATGCGAAAAAATGATGCAGGCGTTCAGACCGCAGCCGCATCATTGAAACAGCTGTTCGCCATGCCAAACGTAAACAAACCGAATTAGTAAGAAGAAGAGAACAAAAGTATTTTATTGAAATAGAGACAATTATGAGCGATAATATGTTAAATGTGGCACGTGGTATATTTCCCAACGGCACTCGGTTCACCAAAATGGAAATGGGGCTTGCTTTTGCGAATCATTTCTACTTTTTAAATTACGCGGTTGCAGTTGTTTATCGAAATACGATGGCAAAATCAGCTGTTCGCTATCGATGCCGTGAAACAATACTCGATACTCGCCAATATACGGTCACTCTTTCCGCATCATTGCCGCATCATTCAACATGCGGCTCTTCTTCTATCCACAGGTTTCTTATGGGAAACAATTCCGCACCTTCCGTTTAACGGAAAATTTCAATGATGCGGCTGGTGTAAACAGCGTATAACGCATACAAGGAAGCATCACCGACCCATTAAACTATATATATTCCTGATCAGCATGACGAGCTGAATTCTATTCCGTCTGTCCGTCCGTCCGTCTGTTTCTATGCTATCTCCTCCCTCAGTTTTAAAGCTATCTTAACCAAACTTTGCAAAAAGTCTTTAAATATATAAAGGCTGCACATTTGTCGAAATCAGCCGGTTCGGATGACTATATCATATAGCTGCCATATAAACGGTCAGTCAAAAAACTAGTTCTAGTGAGAAAAACTTTTTTGTTGTCCATCGTAGCGTCACCAATCTTGGTATATATTAGTTTTATATGCTTCCACACAATTCTGGAAAAATTGATCAAAATCGGATGACTATAGCATATAGCTGCCATAGGAACGATCGGTCAAAAAACTATTTCTAGTGAGAAAAACTTTTTTGTTATCAATGGTAGTGTCTTTCAAAAACTGCAAGGGTTTTTAAAACATCGGCCGATGTTAGCCTTCTATTTTTTTATAATAATTTTTTTGATCAATTGCCACATCCCCATGTCTTGTAGTTTTTATGGTGCTGTACCGAGAACCGTTTACTGTTATGGTCTGACTTCAATAATAAAAATTGATAGGCTTAGTTGGTCTCGAAGAAGGAAATGAGAATGACACATAAGCATTGAAAATATTATATGTTATTGTGTTTGGTTAAACATGTTACCACTAGAATCTAAGAAGGTTCAATCTATCTTCGAGCTTCTGGTCGAATTGCACGCATGGACAAGCACCTCATAGTAGGAAACATAAGGCTTACGCCATGTCGGGCTCCAGGGCAGGTGCTATCAGTTAAAATTCTTCTATCGTTTCTTAGTCACAAATTCAAGGAATAATACTTGTTATATTGCTAGCAATAAATTTTGATGATTAGATTAGAATGGCAGTTAGCTAATGATAAAAAATTGGTCAATGAGTTAAGATTCGTAAAATCTATTTAAGCCTAGTTAACAGAGTGTCTTTGATTTATCTTTTACAGCGGAACTGAAATTTGAGCCCAAGATAGTGGGTGGTTATCCGATCACCATTAGCTATGCCCCGTTTACGGTGTCGGTGCGTCTAGCTGCTTATGAGAAGAACTCCTATGGATCGGGACACTTATGCGGTGGAGTGGTCATCTCGCAGCGTCTAGTGGTTACAGCGGCCCATTGTTGCGTAAAGTACGTAAATTTAACATAACACTTACGACCCTCAATCTTACCTTCCCACATTCTTTAGCTCGGAAACTAACAAATTTCGTACAGCAGGCGAATTTGTTCTGGTATTGGGCAGCACTTTTCTGGATAGCGTAAATGAGAACTCACAGCAATACAATGTACAGGAATTGCTTGTGCATAAGCAATACGTTCCAAATAATGTAATGCATGACATTGCCTTGATGTTTTTCAATGGGTATGTTCCCTGGAATTCGCTGACTGTACAGGCTCTGCCCCTGAACAGCATTGAACTGCCCGCCGGAACCGAATGTTTTGCCACGGGTTGGGGACTACTAGAACAGGTGAGTATCGCCCCCTTTGGCGTTGAGAAGAGTTTCTTTTCTAAATTATTTTGGGGTTTTGTTACAGAGTGGCTCATTAAGTAACAATTTACAGCAAGCTAAATTGCCTTTAATAAGCTATGTACAGTGCATGATAGGCTATGGTGTTATTCCAACTGCACAACTTTGTGCGGGTTATATGACGGGCGGTACCGATACCTGCCAGGGAGATTCCGGCGGTCCGCTTGAGTGCAATGGTCGGCTAGTTGGTATTGTTTCCTATGGTACGGGCTGTGCTCTCTCTGGCTATCCGGGAGTCTATACAAATATCTCCTACTATCACGAATGGATTGTTGAAAAGAATAAAACACTGGACTATTCGGTGTACCGCAATGCTGGTATAAAATTGGGAAGCATCTACGGCATATGTTCGACTTTAGCGGCCATTTTAGTTGGGATTTATTTACTGTAATAAATATTATAAATAAAAAGGAAAAAACAATGCTTACTTCAAACATACTGGACATTATCTCACCAAATGATGCACCACCACAAACAGAGTGCTCAACAAGCTGTTACGAACCGAAATGGAATGGGTATTTCTGAAGAGGTCTTCTTTTTTATTTAGGCTGCACATACAGGGTTGCCCATATTCGACGGACCCATCTGGCAACGCCATAACTTTTGACAGAGATGTCAGATCGCTTAATGACATACCGCGTTTGAAGCGTCAGTCCAAGCAGATTTTTACCATGGAACAATACACGCCACGCGAGCGCTCTGAAATAGTTGAAATTTACATTCAACAGAACAAGTCAATTGTGAAAACTCAATTATCATGTCCGATGAAGCCCATTTCACATTGAATGGGACCGTAAATAAGCAAAATTGCCGTATTTACGCCACTGAAAATCCTCAGGAGATTCAAGAAGTGCCTCTTCATGACGAAAAAGTCACAGTTTGGTGCGGCGTTAGTGCGAAAACGGTCATTGGGCCGTTTTTCTTCCAAAATGAAAATGGCCATGCTGTTACCATCAACCAGGAGCGTTATCGCGACATGATGACCAATTTTGTGATGCCAATTATTCGTCGAAAGCGTATGAGGCAGTTCTGGTTTCAACAAGACGGCGCTCCACCGCACACAAGTCGCATAACAATCGATTTTCTGAAGAAATTGTTTCCGGGCCGTTTGATGTCGAAAAGTGGTGATTTGGACTGGCCACCGCGTTCGCCCGATTTGACGCCGCCTGACTTCTTCTTGTGGGGATATTTGAAGTCAAAGGTTTACGTTAACAAGCCAAGGACCGTAGAAGAGCTCAAGGACAACATTCGTGAAGAAATAGCCGCTATTCCGGCCGAAATGTTGGCGAAAACGATGGAAAATGCTGCAAAAAGGGCACAATACGCCATCAACGCCAGAGGCGGCCATTTGAGAGATATCATATTCAAAAATTGATGTAAACAAATCTACTTAGAACAAATTAAATGATTAAGATTGCCAACCGCCAAATTTTTATTTTTTTCTTTGATTTAAAAAAAAAAAAATGGGTCCGTCGAATATGGGCAACCCTGTATGTCAAAACCAGCAGAATTCGACCGCTAGATAATTGGGCTATATAAGATAACTCCTAGCCCACCGGACCAATCGAATTGCAATTTGTTCTATTGAGCAAGTCTAAAAATTAAATATTTAATAGAAATTCCCTTTTCTTCCACTTACAACTTCTTTTCCCGATTCTACACATTATTTAGCAGGTCGAAGGTAGAGTACCTGATATATAAAGTGTCACCTGCTGCTGCTTTTGCTGCGACGATTCTGAAATTATCGGGTGCTTTTGCCGTGTTAAACTGGTCTAAGAGTATATTTATATCAAAATACCTACCTGATTTGTTTGTGATAAGATAGTCCGAAAACCTCTTAAATGTGGGTGGACAAATTGGTGGACAACACCAGTAGCAGTCGCAGTCTGTTGAGGCTTATTGCAGTGGCTTAATTGAGAGAACACGGACGATAATTATTTAACTCTCCGACCTTGTGTGTGTTTCGTGTGATCGATATTTACCTTTTTTTTATAAAAAATATGATCGTGTCTTTAACTAAAGTTTTGGTGGTAACCACTTTACTTGTCTATAAGGTTTCTTCAACTGAAAGTGAGTCATGACCATTGATAGTGAATCTCTGCATTCTTACTGATAGTAGAATGAATTTATGGTGGTAAAAATATTGATGGTTAATGTGTGAAGACTCTCAAACACTCAAAGTGCATTTCTCTGTTTTTTTTTTGTTGCCGTTTTTATTTAAAAATATTTATTTGTGAAGCCTGAAAGAGTTTCAATATTGGATCAAAATCATATTTATATTAAATTATTAAATAAAAACACACTGGCCTTGCTTCACCTATCACAGCGGAACGAAGGACCAATTCGGCCAAAACTGAGCCGAAGATAGTCGGTGGCGTACCAATCAGCATCAGTAAGGCCCCGTATACAGTATCCGTGAGGCTAACGGCATATGATAAGATCTCCTATGGATTGGGACACTCCTGTGGTGGAGTGGTCATCTCGCAGCGTTTAGTGGCCACAACGGGCTACTGTTGTATTGAGTAAGTGCACCTAAAATAATGCTCAAACGTTATCCTTCTTTTCACCTTCTTCAGTTCGGTTACTTCAAAATTTCGTACTGCAGAGGAATTTGTTTTGGTAATGGGCAGCACTTTTCTAGATAGCAAAACTGAGCACACACAGGAATATTATGTACAGAAAGTGATTGTACATGAGCAGTTCGATCCAAACGATCTAGCCAATGACATAGCCTTAATGTTCATCAATGGGTACATACCCTGGAATTCGATGACGGTAGAGGCTCTGCCCTTAAACAGTAATCAACTGCCCGTAGGAACCGAATGTGTTGCCAGCGGTTGGGGAGCACTAGAACAGGTGAGTTTTGCATTTGCGACTTTTCCCAAAAAATATAATTTTCATTTTTCTTACAGGGTGGCCATCTTAGCAACTCTTTACAACAAGCCAAATTGCCTTTAATAAGCTATACAGACTGCATGATGAGCTATAGCAGTATTCGCATTTCACAAATTTGTGCCGGCTATATGTCAGGCGGTATCGATACCTGTCTAGGTGATACCGGCGGTCCGCTTCAGTGCAATGGTCGGCTGGTGGGACTTGTTTCGTATGGTCGGGGCTGTGCTCTGGCTGGATATCCTGGAGTCTATACGAACATTTTCTACTATCACAGTTGGATTGTAAAACAGAATGACACCCTGGACTATTCTGTGTACGGCAATACGGGTCTTAAATTGGGAAACATCTTTGGCATATACTCAACTCTAATTGTCATGTTTGTTGGCAGCTATTTAAAGGATAGGTGAATAAATAATAAATAAATAATAAATAAGAGATATAAATTGGCATTAAAATGTTGATATAAATGTTCAAATTATATCAAATTAGGTATACAAACGTTGTTCGATTATTTGATATGTATATATATATCAATGCGCACCTGTCCCACCTTGTTCTATATACATAGATATAAAAATATGAGTCACCTGATGCCACAGCGGCAAAGGCTCTGAACTATCTGGTTCTGCTGGAATGAATAATTGTGTGTAATAATAATGCACATAAATTAAAGTAATTCTCTTACTATGAAATATGGATATGCGATTTTCCGTATTGCCCTTTTCCTGATGTTTATTGCCGCGGCTTTGGTAACATTCAATTTGCTCACAATACGCAGCGATAAGATAAACCGAAACCCCTTGAAATATAAAAAGACTTTTGAGGGACAACACCAGTCAACAGTCTGTTTAGGCTCATTGCGGTTGTTCTATTGAGGAATTACGGTCGATGATTATTGAATTCTCATAGATAGTGTGATTATAATCGAATTTCATACACGCACTTTTCGTTTTTTTTTTCTCCCAAAAAAAAAATGATTGTATCGTTGATTAAAGTTTTGGTGCTAGCCACTATACTCGTCAACAATGTTTCTTCAACCGAAAGTGAGTCATTATCATTAATAGTAAATCTGTTCTCTTGGGCTGATAGTGTGTGATAACATAATTACCCGAAAATTTTGAAGCTTGAGAATAAGGTGGGGTAATATTTTCATATACAGGGTTGCCCATATTCGACGGACCCATGTTTTTTTTTAAAAAATCAAAGAAAAAAATAAAAATTTGGCGGTTGGCAATCTTAATCATTTAATTTGTTCCAAGTAGATTTGTTTACATCAATTTTTGAATATGATATCTCTCAAATGGCCGCCTCTGGCGTTGATGGCGTATTGTGCCCTTTTTGCAGCATTTTCCATCGTTTTCGCCAACATTTCGGCCGGAATAGCGGCTATTTCTTCACGAATGTTGTCCTTGAGCTCTTCTACGGTCCTTGGCTTGTTAACGTAAACCTTTGACTTCAAATATCCCCACAAGAAGAAGTCAGGCGGCGTCAAATCGGGCGAACGCGGTGGCCAGTCCAAATCACCACTTTTCGACATCAAACGGCCCGGAAACAATTTCTTCAGAAAATCGATTGTTATGCGACTTGTGTGCGGTGGAGCGCCGTCTTGTTGAAACCAGAACTGCCTCATACGCTTTCGACGAATAATTGGCATCACAAAATTGGTCATCATGTCGCGATAACGCTCCTGGTTGATGGTAACAGCATGGCCATTTTCATTTTGGAAGAAAAACGGCCCAATGACCGTTTTCGCACTAACGCCGCACCAAACTGTGACTTTTTCGTCATGAAGAGGCACTTCTTGAATCTCCTGAGGATTTTCAGTGGCGTAAATACGGCAATTTTGCTTATTTACGGTCCCATTCAATGTGATGGGCTTTCTCGGACATGATAATTTTAAAAGCACGTTGAGTTTTCACAATTGACTTGTTCTGTTGAATGTAAATTTCAACTATTTCAGAGCGCTCGCGTGGCGTGTGTTGTTCCATGGTAAAAATCTGCTTGGACTGACGCTTCAAACGCGGTATGTCATTAAGCGATCTGACATCTCTGTCAAAAGTTATGGCGTTGCCAGATGGGTCCGTCGAATATGGGCAACCCTGTACATTCATAGATAAGTGTTGTAAAATTGAGAGAGATCTTTTTTTTTTTAAATTTGAAAAATTCAGAGTATTGACATCGATTCCAAGAACTATTTTTGTTGGTCGAGGTCGATTTCTCATCTCATACAAAGCACTATCTGTCACATAAACTAACAAATAACAAAGTAAAATTAGGTTTTATCTGACACATAGCAGCTATCTAGATTCTAGAAGATGAGAAATCTGCCCCAAATGTTGTACAAATTAACCCAAAACAAATACAAAAAAAACCATTTAGACCAAAAACTAAACACAAGTCATAATTCTAAATTTTCTATAAAATTTTAAATTCAATTTCCCGATTACCCTTTTATAATTGTGCAAATCAAATTGTTAGTGTACCCCCCACCACCATTGTGAAAAAAAATCTGATTCAATAAAATTATATTATTGCTTGTAATAAAAATTGATAATTAGATTGCTTTGTTTGTTACAAAATGAAGATATACATATATCAATTGGACATTGATAAGAAATTTGTAAGCCCCGCATAGGGCACATATAGCTGGTAAATAATTATCAGGCTACAAAAATGTTTTGCTTTACATTTACCACTTACAGCGAAAACAGAAAATTTTAATGTCAGTCAAATGGAGCCCAAGATAGTGGGTGGCGTATCGATTAGAATTAGTCAGGCCCCATATACGGTTTCGGTGCGTCTTACTGCCAATGATAGAGCCTCCTATGGTTCCGGACACCTGTGCGGTGGAGTGGTCATTTCGCAGCGTCTTGTGGCTACAGCGGCCCATTGTTGCGTCACGTACGTACACTTGACTTGACAACCTAAAAGCTTATTATAACATACGCCTTCTTTAGATCCGACAACAAGTTTCGGAAACCAGGCGATTTTTTTCTAGTAATGGGCAGCACTTATCTCCGCACCCGTGATGCCAACACACTGGAGTACTATGTACAGGAAGTGCTGGTGCATGGTCAGTACGATTCAAAAAAAGTAACAAATGACATAGCCTTGATGTTTATTAATGGGTATGTTCCTTGGAATGCGCGAACGGTAAAGGCTTTGCCCTTGAACAGTATTGCATTAGACGCAGGTACCGATTGTGTGGCTAGCGGTTGGGGAGCGCTAGCGCAGGTAAGTATTTCTAGCATAAAGAAAACCTATCAAAATAAAAACCACATTTTTTTACAGGGTGGTTCAATCAGTAATCAATTGCAACAAGCTAACTTGCCCTTGATAAGCCATAGCCAATGCATTTTGAGCTATCAGGATCTCCTATCTTCCACTTCAGAAATATGTGCCGGCTATATGTCAGGCGGTGTTGATTCCTGTCAGGGTGACTCTGGCGGTCCGCTTCAGTGCAATGGTCGACTGGCGGGACTTGTTTCCTATGGTTCGGGCTGTGCTCAGGCTGGCTATCCGGGAGTCTATACGAATATTTCCTTCTATCATGATTGGATTGTTCAAGTGAATAGATCCCTGGATTACTCGGTGTACCGCAATGATGGTGTTAGAATAGAAGGCATCTATGGAATTTGCTTGATTCTTATGGCCATTTTTGTTGGTGGTCAACTGAACTGATTTGTGGTTTAAAATGATTTAATTATACAAGAATAATTAATTTGTTAAAAATATAAAAATAAAATATAATCTCTTTCTACATATAAAAGAGTTTGTCCTGACTGATTCACTGATTGGCAATCAACGTAGAGCCTGAACGGTAAGAGATAGAAAGCTGAAATTTTCACAGAAGTTTCCTTATGAGTTGAAAGTGAGCACTAAGGCGGGGTTTTGGAAAATTCCATTCCTAAGGGGTGGAAAACTCCCGGAAAAGCTACTATGGGGAAAATTTTGTTTTTCATCCGATTGACTTGAAATTTGGTTTGTAATTAAAGTAAGCGAAATAATTGGACACCTGTTTCCCAGATCTCGGAAAATCCGCCCACAAGGAAAATGGCCGGAAAATTCTTCATGGAAAAAACTATTTTTCATCCGATTGACTACAAACTCGATTTGTGAGTATGGTAAGCAGAATAATTAGACTTGAGATTTTCCGATGATGGAAAATCTGCCCGAAAAGTCGGAAAATTCCATATGGAAAAAACTATTTTTCATGGAAGTAATTGGACATGAGATTTTTAAATGTTGGAAAATTCGCCCACAAAGAAAATACCCGGAAAATTCTATATAAAAAAACTATTTTTGATCCGATTGACTTCAAACTCGGTTTGTAAGGATAGTATGCAAATTAATTAGACTTAAGATTTTCTGATTTTAAAAATTCCGCACGAAAAGTCATGAAAATTCCCGGAAAAGTCCATATGGAAAGAAACTATTTTTAATCCGATTTACTTCAAATTCGGTTTGCAAGCATAGTATGCAAAATAATTAGACATCTGATTTTTCGATTGTGGAAAATCCACCCACAAGGAAAATGGCCTGAAAATTCAATATGGAAAACACTATTTTTCATCCGATTGACTTCAAACTCGGTTTGTAGCGATAGTATACCAAATAAGTTGACATGAGAGACATAAGTTTCCGATGTTGGAAAATTCGCCCCAAGAGTGGGGAAATGCCTGGAAAATTCTATATGGTAAAACCTATTTTAATCCAATTGGCTTCAAAATCGGTTTGTGAACACATTATAGAAAATAATAAGACATTTGATTTCTCGGTGGTGGAATTTCCGTCCACAGGCAAGAATAATGGTGGGCGTATTTCGGTTCAGTGACAATGGCTATTTGTGAGTCGATCTGAATAAAATTCGTTTTGTAAGCTCTAGGGTCAGAATAAATGGAAACACTTGTTTTTTTTTTTTTTTTTTTTTTAGCCGATATGTGTTAAATTTGTTTTGAAAGCTCTATGGGCCAATTAAATAGGATAAAGTTTTTAGCTTTGCGCAGACTCACCCTCAAGGTCGGATAATGGGTGCCGGGGGTGATTTCAGGGTTTGTACGCTCAATGGGCCAAATAGGTGGAAAATAATTTTCTCTTTTCTGAAGGTCGGAAAATGGGGGACGGGGGTGGGATCATTGCCAAACGTTTTTTTTCATCATTTTGGCGGCTATACTGATGGTGGCGAAGCGAAGCGCGCCGGGTTATATGCTAGTATAAATATAAAATTAAAACAACTTTCTTTCATAACGAATATTCTTTGAGGCATGCATTGATATAAGACACTCAGAAGCTTAATCTTAAATTCAAAAAGAGACTTGAAAATTGAATATTTATAGTTTATTTGCTGCTAGATATTATTTGATTATTTTCTTGTATATTTACTTACGCGAATTATAATCGTAACAATGATTTTCAAATATTTCGTAATCTAGGATTTAAAAAAAAATTTTTTTAACTGGGGCAGAGATGGCGAAATGATATTAAAATGGTGTCCACGGCACCCAATCGGTCGAAATCAAAATTGTCATAAGAATTTATCTGGCTTGAATTTCCTAGCAATAAGAAAGCGAAGTCTGGTGGTTTTATGGTTTTTTAAAACATTCTCCACATTTGCATTGGTTTTAAACAATTTTTAAAGCACTTTGTCCAGTCAAACGAGCATAAATTCCGATGTCTGGTGATCAACAGCCCCTTGATCCAATAATCAAAGAAATCTCTTTTTTAAGTTCTGGTATAATCAAATGTTGTGAAAATTTCTAAGTGCCTGCTGGAGGAGTATGGAGAGCATCTGCCTTTTGCTCATATTCATGAATTCAATTATTTGCGTATGGTTGGCTGACAATTCAAAGGTCGCTCAACGATTAGGTAAATTCGTGATTGAACCCAAGGTGGTGGGTGGCTATCCCATCACTATAGATCAAGTACCCTTCCAGGTATCGGTGCGACAGCGTGCCGTTCATGAGGTGGATTACGGATCGGGACATGTATGCGGTGGGGCGCTCATATCGCAGCGCGTTGTCTTATCGGCGGCCCATTGTTATGCCATGTGAGAGCACTTGTTGTGCTCTTAGACTTAGCTTACGGTTTTTTCCTACACAGCAATTCAACGGAACAGCTACGCTTTCGGGATCCTCAGCTGTACGTGATAGTGGCAGGAAATAGTTATCTAAATAAAGTGGACAGATATACGCAAGAGTATCTGGTACAAGGGATAGTGGGTCATGCCGAGTACAATGTCAGCACGCTGGAAAATGATATTGCCCTGTTGTTTCTTAATGGGTATATACCCTGGAATTCGAAAACAGCCCGAGCTATAGACTTGGTGCAGAAGCCACCGGTGGCTGGTACCATCTGTCTGATCAGTGGTTGGGGCAAGCTCACACAGGTAAAGTTCTTACCCTATTTATATGATTGTCTCTTTCTATTTTTTCTTAGACGGATAGAGCCTCCACTTTACAGCAGGCTCCGGTACCCATTTTAAATAATTCCACCTGCTCGGCTATATACATGTTTATACCGCTTTCCCAGCTGTGTGCCGGCTTCTTGCAGGGCGGCATTGATGCCTGCCAAGGTGATTCGGGTGGTCCATTGATTTGCTCCGATCAGCTAGCCGGCATAGTGTCTTGGGGTGTGGGTTGCGCTGATCCCGGCTTACCGGGTGTCTATACAAATGTCTCGCATTTTCTTAAATGGATACATGAATCGAATACATCGTTGGACTATACGGAATATGCGGAAACACGTCAACTAGGAAATTTGGCTAACGTGTGGTGGACAAATTGTAATGTACAAATAATTGGTTTAGTCTTCCTGCTTAACGTTATTCTTTGTTTCTAAACGAAGTGAATAAACGGAAGGGAATAAGATGGAATAAGATGGAGGGGGTTATGTTAAAGAACTTTTTGTATTCTTTAAAAAATCGTTCAAATCAAAGTCGGAACATTATGAAACACATTTTAATTGTTATGTTAAAGTTATGGTCCATATATCACCCGATCGGTTCTTTGGCAGCTATAGGAAACAGTCTCTCGATTTCAACTAAATTTTGAAGAACTGCATGAAGTATTTAAGTAAGTTATAGTGGAAAACCAAAATGGTTTTTTATACCCTTGCAGAGGGTATATTAAAATTGTCACGATGTTTGTAACGCATAGAAGGAAGCATTTCCGACCACATAAAGTATATATATTCTTGATCAGCATGACGAGCTGAGTCATATAGACATGTCCGTGCTGTCCGTCCGTCCGTCTGTCCGTCTGTTTCTATGCTATCTCCTCCCTCAGTTTTGAAGCTATCTTGACCAAACTTTGCAAAAGTCTTTAAATATAAATACGCTGCACATTTGTTGCGATCCGTCAAAATCGTTTTAAATACAAATATGCCACACAATTTTGGAAAAATTGTATCAAAATCGGATGACTATATCATACTAGCTGCCATAGGAACGGTTGGTCCAAAAACAGTTCTAATGAGAAAACTTTTTTGTTTTCCATCATAGCGTCACCAATCGTGGTATATATTAGTTTTATTATGATTCCACACAATAATCTGGAAAAATTTATCGGAATCGGATGACTATAGCATATAGCTGCCATATAAAACGATCGGTCAAAAACTCAGTTCTAGTGAGAAAAACTTTTTGTTTTCCATCGTAGCATCACCAATCGTTGTTTACTCATTAGTTTTATATGCTAATTCACATAATTCTGAAAAAATTGATCAAAATCAAAGATGACTACTTTTAGGTCAAGATAAACATTTGTTATCAATGGTAGCGTTTTCAAAACTGCAGAAGTATAAAACATCGTTTTTTTTTTCATTTATTTGGATTATCAAATTTTTCGAGTAATGAAAACATTCATAATTGCTGAGTTTAAAAACTGGAAATCTGGTGACTTCTGAAACAGCTGAATAACCCCCCCCCCTTTGTGTTTGGTAAACTTGGTGGTTAAATGAAAGGTCGATAAACACTTTTAAGAAGTATAAACAGATATTCAGAAAGAAAACCCATGAATAAATTGCAAAGTTGTGAGCTATTGAGTGAAGAATAAAACTTGAGTAATTTATATGTTGATTATAAATAATTCGATTGCTTGCTTAATCAAACCGGAACCCAATTATTTACTAGCTTCTATCAGCCAATTTAATTAAGAGTGGAGGAAAGTGATATTGTTCAAACAATTTTTAAGTATGTACATATATTTGCTCTCATTTATTAAAACTTTTTTCTATATAAATAGAAAGATAGCAAATCTAATTAAAAATATGTGGTAAGACTCTTCAATCACTCAATAATGAAAAACAATTCATAAATTATCAAATCAGAGATTGCTTATCACAACGCTTTTTGAGGAAACTTAACGAAGGAGGATGTAACCCATATTTCGCGTCACTCTGTAGTTGCCCATTCCCAAAAACAGTTGCCATAAATTTTCGTCTAGAACCAATTGGGTTTGGCCCCTATTGATTAGAGGGGGCGCACACTTGAGTGTTGGAAAAACCGGACAATTTTGAGTGAAGTTATCAAAGAACAGTGGGATGGCGTTGCTTAATTTTGTTTTGAAATTTGCACTGCAAAGTGGGATTGGCCAATCGACGATGACGATCGATGGCATTGGCCATGTGGCGACCGACTTTTTGATTAGATTAGGATGCGCGCACTTATAACCAGATTTACTTGGCCAGATATGGAGGGGCAACTGCCTTTAGTTTGTCTTGCCACCTCAAGAAGTTAACACAGCCATGAAGCTAAAATTTAAACTGTTTCTCCTTTGCCTAATGCTACTTAATGGTTTGTCTATAAGAATATGGTTCCATTGATTCAGTATTTATTTTGTCTGTACCATCATAGCTGGTGCTAATACTCAACGCATACGACCTCGTTTTAATGCGGATCCAGGTCGAATTATCAATGGTACCTTAGCCGGTCAAGAGGCAACCCGACATCAGGTGGGCATACGACGACGTCTTAACGATAGCTACTTCTTTGGCACGGGACATTTGTGTGGCGGTACTCTAATACGTGCCAATTGGGTGCTTACTGCGGCACATTGCTTTGTGGAGTAAGTTAATTTTTAGTTATGAGTTATTTTTCAGTTATCAATCCCCTCTCCTCTGTCTTTCAGTCAGTATATCTACGATGGCACTTTTGTGGCCAGGGAGGATATAATTGTGGTCATGGGTAATCTTGATCGATTCAATAAGACCAATACGCTTACCTTTGACATCAAACAACTGATTATGCAGCTCGAAATATTTGATTTAACCACCTATGACAAGGATGTGGCTTTGCTTGAGCTAAACGATTCAGTGCCCCTCAATCATCCGACTATACGACCAATACCCTTGACTGCTCTGGCTATACCCGCCGATACTATATGCCAGGTGACAGGCTGGGGTGTAACAGAAGATGGTTACAGTTCGGATTTCCTGATGACGGTGGATGTGCCAATGATAAGTGAGAAGGATTGCGTGGAAAACAGTGATCTGGGCCACCTAATAAAGCCGGGCATGATATGTGCAGGCTATTTGGAGGAGGGGGAACGAGATGCCTGCTCAGGAGACTCGGGTGGACCTTTGGTATGCGAGAGTATGTTAGCGGGTATCGTATCCTGGGGCATTAAGTGTGCACTACCCAGTCTACCGGGTGTGTATACAGAGGTGTTTTACTACCATGACTGGATACTGGAGCAAATGGAGAAAGAGAACAGTGGGGAAAGCAGTGGTGAAGGCAGTGGGGAGGGCAGTGGAGAAGGTAGTGGAATAGGCAGTGGGGAAGGCAGTGGGAAGGCAGTGGAGAGGGCAGTGGAGAAGGTAGTGGCGAGGGAAGCGGAGAAGGCAGTGGAGACGGCAGTGGAGAAGGTAGTGGCGAGGGCAAAGGTGATGGCGCAACGACCATCATAGTTAGCACTTTGTGTATTCTCATACCAAGTCTTCTCTCCCTTACTCACCTAGTTCCATTACCTTTGTAAACAAAACAATAAATTGTTTATGTAAAAAATCTTTAATTTGCACTAATCCTTAATAGTTCCTTCCTGTGTATGCCTCTAAAAATGTTCAGTTGGAAGTAACATTATCTTAGTAGTCTCTGGGACTGTGTACTACACTAATTTCAGAATTAGTTTTAAATTTAAAATTTTCCGCTCTCATCCAATGTCGGCGACACCATGGACATATTGTTGCAGCTGCCCCTTTTGTTTCTCTTAAAACTTGTGGCCATAAATGCATCTGGATCAAGTGAGCCGGAGACCTTGCGTCCTCGCTTCGCTGGATATTATGGTCGCATAATCAATGGCTCGGATGCTCGTATAGAATTTGCAAGACATCAGATATCATTGCGACGACGTCTTAAGGATCTAATGCGTTTTGGTGCGGGTCACATATGTGGAGGTTCGCTAATACGCGACAATGTGGTTATAACGGCCGCTCATTGTTTTGTGGAGTAAGTAAATCGCACTTGGCTTCCTTTTTTTAAAATGTACCCCTACTCCTCCGCTAGTCAGGTTAAATACGATGGCACATTTCTGCCCATTGAGGATTTTACTGTAGTAGCGGGCACCCTTAATCGCTTCCGGGCCAATAAGAACACCTTGACCATGAACGTGATCAAACGTCTGATGCCTATAAAAGAGTTTTCTCTAAATACCTATGATAAGGATATTGCTTTGCTGTTTCTTAGTGATTCAGTGCCTCTTGATAATCCGTTGGTCAGGACCATTGCATTGCCAGAGCACAATTTCAAGCCAAAAACCATGTGTCATGTAACGGGCTGGGGTCGCACTGAGACCGGTTACAATTCAGAGGTACTCATGTCCGTGGATGTGCCACTGATAAGTCAAAATGATTGTCTGGAAAATAGCCATATTCACCACAGTTTAATTTTGCCGGGTATGTTGTGTGCCGGTTACATGGAGGAGGGTCAGCGCGATGCCTGTACGGGAGACTCGGGTGGCCCTCTGGTGTGCCAGGACAAGCTGGTTGGTATCGTGTCATGGGGCATTAAGTGTGGAAAACCCCGCTTACCTGGTATCTATACGGATGTTTTGTACTATAGAAAATGGATCGATGACAACATGAGGAGCCACCCATATATATTGACTAGCACAGCGATCACGGAAGTTGTAGAGAAAACTCAGGAGGGGGACTTGCTCACTGGAAGGGCAGCCAAATTATTCATTTATTTTAGTTTGTATCCTGCTATTGTGCTTATGTATGGCATAGTTTAGGTAAATAAACCGAAATGGATACCCATGAAAATATTAAAACTATATCTAGCTCCGCTAAATCACAACCTTAATAAATAACGAGAAGGCAAAGCTAATTTCGACTGTGCCGAATTTTTAATACACTTGAAAAACTTTACTCCAACTGTTTTAACTGGAAAAATATATATAGGATATAGATATCAAACATTTAAAATTTTTAAATCATTGATAATAAAAATTTGATCCCATAAAAAAAAACTTTTCTTAGTAAAACACATTTTCCGACCGATCGGTCCTATGGCAGCTATATGCTATAGTCATCCGATTTTGATAAATTTTTTCAAAATTATGTGAAAGCATATAAAACTAATATATACCAAGATTGGGGACGCTACGATAAAAAACAAAAAAGTTTTTCTCACTAGAACTAGTTTTTTGACCGACCGTTTATATGGGAGCTATATAATATAGTCATCCGATCTTGATAAATTTTTCCAGTATTATATGGAAGCATATAAGACTAACATATACCAAGATGAGAAGCTACGATAGAAAACAAAAAGTTTTTCAACTAGATATAGTTTTGACCGACCGTATGGAGCTATATCTATGCGATTTGATAAATTTTCGTATTTGTGAAAGCTTAAAACTGGTAGGGGGGGTTCGTGTAAAAGGTTTTCAATGTAAGTGGTTGGATTGTGTGGAAACATAAAAACAAACATATACCACGATTGGAGGTACGATGGAAAACAAAAAAAATTTTTTCACTAAGACTATTTTTTGACCGATCGTTTCCTATGGCAGCTATATGCTATAGTGATCCGATTTTGATACATTTTTCCAGAATTATGTGGAAGCATATAAAACTAACATATACCAAGATTAGTGACGCTACGATGGAAAACAAAAAAGTTTTTCTAACTAGAACTAGTTCTTAGACCGATCGTTCCTATGGCAGCTATATGATATAGTCATCCGATCCGGCCGGTTCCGACATATTAGTTGCGTGCAGTAAAAAGAAGACTCTGTGCAAAATTTCAGCTCGATAGCTTTAAAACTGAGGGACTAGTTCGCGTAGAAACAGACAGACGGACCGGCGCAGCGGCGACCGCGGCGGCGCGGAAAGAACTCAGCTCGTCGTCCTGATCAAGAATATATAAAGTTTATGTGGTCGGAAATGAATATTTCTATGCGTTACAAACTTCTGGACAAAATTAATATACACTTTTCAAGTGTATAAAAAAACCCTGTACTTTAAGGTTACATCCCGTTTTCGTTTTTAAATTCAGCCAGAAAAAAGTTTTACTTGCTGCCAACGCCACAGAAACCCGAAAAATCCCATTGAGTCAGATTTAACTTTGGAACGACCATAGCTAAACCAAAGCTCCACTTAGTTTAATAAACGTAGCCTTGTCCGGTTCATTCAAGTCTTCGTTCATAATCCTTATTTGATAAGATTGATGTGCAAATAGTCCTGCAGGGAGCCGAGATATTTAGGATTTTGTGTTTTTTTACCATTTTTAAGCGATGCCGATCCTGAAATTATTTTGTCCGTAATCCACATCCTTTAATGCCAATCGATCAGAATTGTCTCCAGGATTCGGAAAAAAACCAAGTTCCGATGTCCTGCGGTAGGATATAAGCAAGAAATGGCCTAATTACTAATATTATCCTTGAATCAGAAAATACGTCATTACTCGATTATCTGAAGGACTATAAGGATGTGCTTTGGCCTGGAGATAGTCCCCATGAAATAACATCGGATGGCAAATCCTGGACTATCCTTTAAATAGCCGAGATATTAGGACTTTTGTCTAAAACTAAAATATGCCATATCTCGCATATCCTGTCCAAGATCAGCACCAAAGAACTATCATCTGGCCAAAGGACTTACAAATTATCCTGCGGAGAGCTGAGCTTTAGCGGGTTTTGTGTTTTTAGACCATTTAAATTATTTTACAAAATTTATATTGCAGTCATTCGAGTTGCCAAAAACTGAATTACCAGGATAACAGAAATCAACAGGAGGTGCACTTTTGATTTGTATTTCAGAATTTTAACAATAAATTTTATTATTAAAAAAAGTTGTTGATTTGTTTTTGGGTTATTTACAAGCGATTCGTTTTAAGCATACAAATAGAATTAACTTAAGGACAGTTGCAACCCCGAATCCTAGGTGGGCCAAATATCCTCGGGAGAGCTCCTGAAGAAGATCTCGATTAAGCCATGTCTGGTCCTGCTGCTTAAACATACGCCAATAACCTAAAAATACAATACAAACAAAAATCATTTTAAATGTTTGCAAGGAAAGAACATTAGGACTTTTGTCTAAAACTAAAAGTTGTCTAAAAAAAATGAATTATTTGTTGTAATTGTTGTAATTTTTGTCGTTGTTGTTGTTACGGGAAATATGGACTTCTTAAGAATGGTCCTTATATCTCGACTGTTTAAAGGATAATACAAGATTTGGTGGTGCTATCTGATGCTATAATATCTGCTTACCAAAGCACATCCTTGTAGTCCTTTAAATGACCGAGTAATGAAGATTTTTGTGATTTAAGGAAAAAGTCGTCATATTAAAACCATTTGAAGGACAACAAGGATGTGCTTCGGTCAGAAGATAGTCCTTGTAATTTAGCATTCGATGGCACCAACAAATCCTGGATTATCCTTTTAACAGTCGAGCAAAAAGTACTTTTGTCCTGAACTAAAAGATGGGATTACTCCTATATCCTTGCCAGAATCAGGACCAAATTGGTGGCAAAATAGTTTTACTTCCAAGGACTATCTGCTGACCAAAGCACATCTTTGTAGTCCTTCAAATGGCCGAGTAATGGAGATTTTTGTGATTTAAGGATAATATTTAATTTGCTCATATATGGCGTATATCCTGCCGCAGGACATCGGGACTTGGTATCCGCGAATCCTGGGCAAAATCCTGATCGATTGGCATCAAAGGATTTGGGGGTCATCTAGGAATCGGGCACTTGAAATTTTTGCAAGGGGCAGGGTCAGCAAAAATGGTGAAAAACCACAAAACCCACCTTTTCTCGGCCATTTGAAAGACTACAAGGATGCGCTTCGGCCAGGATACATTTCTTACTAATTAATGACGAATGGCATCGAGAGATCCTGGATTATCCTTCCAGGAGCCGAGTTTTTATGGCATTTTCCGGAAACTTAAAAAGGCCATAGCAGCCGTATCCTTGCCAGGATCAGGACCAAACTGGTGACAAAATGATTTGCTTATGGAGGACTATCATCTGGCCAAAGGACATGCAAATCGTCTTGCAGGGAGCCGAAATATTAAGGATTTTGTGTTTTTGGCCAATTTCTAGCGATGCCGAGGCTGAAAAAATTCAAGTCCTGGATTCCTAGATGACCCCCATATTTTTTGATGGCAAACTATCAGAATCGACGCCAAGATTCGGGAAAACCAAATTCCGATCTCCTGCGGCAGGATTTACGCCTGCAAGGACGATTTTAAGATTTCACTAGTGCTGGTCAAAATTTGCTGTTCAGCCACGACAAATTTACCACTGAAAAATTCTGGTATACCAGGCCAACAGAAACTAGTAGTAGGTACCTTAAAATAAATCCAAGTTGCAAAATTTTCATTGCCTACTTCAAAGGGCAGCCATTTAGGGGGGCCAAATTGCAAATTCGAGTTGCCAAAACTGCCCAAAAATTTGATCCAAAGTACCAGGCCAATAGAAACCAGTAGGAGGTGAACTTGGATTTTTTTTTTAATAGTGCACACACGAACCCTAGTCGGGACACCAACCATTCCACCATTTAATTAAGTTAGCGTATACAAGAACCAGCATTTTATTAACTCAAAAAATACACATTATTTGTAATTATTAACACAGATCGTACATATTTCAATAAACATTATATAAATTCAACATAATCCTTAATTTGAATTTGGTTTTTGGGTAAAGGATGAGCCACATATCCTGTGACAACAGGAAGGAGCCAAGTCCAAAAATCTGAAAATAAACAACAAAAACTGGATTAAAAATTTTGCAAGAACAGGTGCAGGATTTGGTGATGCCATCTGATGCTAATTTACAAGGACCAACGGCTGACCAAAGCACATCCTTGTAGTCCTTCAAATGGCCGAGTAATGGAGGATTTAAGGATATATATATATATATGGTGTATATCCTGCCGCAGGACATCGGGACTTGGTTTGCCCGAATCCTGGCGTCGATTCTGATCGTTTGCCATCAAAGGAAATGGGGGTCATCTAGGAACCCAGGACTTATAATTTTTCAGTCTAGGCCTGCGGCAGGATTTACGCCATATATGAGCAAATTAAATATTATCCTTAAATCACAAAAATCTCCATTACTCGGCCATTTGAAGGACTACAAGGATTTGCTTTAGTCAGCAGATAGTCCGTGTGATTCAGCATGCGATGGCATCAACATATCCTGGATTATCCTTGAAACAAAAAATCTCCCATATCCTGGCCAGGATCAGGACCAAATTGGTGTCATCATTATTCTACTCCGGAGGACCATCCTCTGGCCAAAGGACATGCAAATCGTCCATTGCCTACTTCCAGGGGCAACCAGTAACAATTCACTTCCTTCTCATTTCTGTTGGCCTGGCATTTCAAAATCATGCAAGGGCAATTTGGCAGCTCGAATGGCTCGATCTTGAACTTTTCAATATCCACCTACAACTAGTTTCTGTTTGACCTGGAATTTCAGAATTTTTAAGTTTTAAGCGAAATTGCAAGCTGCAGTAATCAAGGCACTAAATACCAACTCTTGCTTATGTATAACCAGTGTTAGGGAGTACCTAGGTATTTGTACCTAGGTACATACCTAGATACAAATTTGGTGTACCTTTTACCTTACCTAGGTATTTAAAAGATCGAGTACCTTTTACCTTACCTAGGTCCAAATTTTCATTTACCTTCTCCAAAGGTAAGGGACTAGGTACTTTAATTTCTAAAAGAATTACGGTCTCAGTAACACCAACAAAAAACTTATGGACCAAATTTGTACATTTTCTACAGAATAGCAAATTCTACGGGACTTTATATTTGTTTGTAAGAAGTAAAGGTAAAGGTCAGGAACTGTTTCTGAACTAAATCAATCTGATACTGCGAAGACCAGAGGCCGGAATAATGTGAACTTTTCCCGTTCCCAAATTCGATCAATCGGAATTGGTGAAGGTTCTCATTTTCAAGAAAGAATTAGACGATTTGGTTTATATATTTTGCCAACAAGAGAGTCGGATAAAGATAAATGGGAACATTTTCCATTTCCGATTTCACATAATTTGATCAATATGGAAACGATAACAGGCCTGAATATTTTAAATTTGGTCGAACCAGCGAAAGGTCATAATTTTACAAATATTTATATTATTTAAGTCCATGATCTTAGGTCATTTTGCAATAGAAGCCGAGAAACTGGATCGTCAAAAGAGGCACAGAAATAGCTTAAAGTCATAATATACTACGTTTATGCTCAAATAAAAAAATCATAATTTTTGCCCTTCAAAGTATGCTATGTTTATACATATAAATAATTAAGGAAAATATTTATTTTTGATTAGCCTCAACACTTATTATTTTTGTATACCTTTGATTAGTCCGACAATCTGGGTCAATGTACAATGTGGATTATGAAAAATGCTGCCATAACTAACTTTATATTTCAAAAATAATAATTGAAGAAAATAAATTTTGCATACTTTGAAGGGCAATAAATCATGATTTTTTATAAGCATAAACGTAGTAATAGATGGAAAGCACTTGAGGAAAATCATTAATGAAAAGAAGGAATAATAATGAACCGATTTGACTCCCTGCGGATCCCCAAAAGAAACGAAATCGAATTCTGACACGGTTGACTTAGATTGCACTTGGTGGGATCGAACAAGAGTATAATGCTGGTTGAAAGACACACTAAGGGCCGATTTCTCATCTTCATGTTTTTGAAATCTAGGTGTATACTAAGAAGAAGTATATTGCCTAAATGTATGTTGCTTAAACAAGGCCTAAAAGTTGGCAACATTCATTTCCTATTATCCACCTAGATTTAAAAACATATTCAAAGAGTCGAAGGTGTGCAATGTAATACCATTTTGTTAGCCCCAGTTGAAAGAATTTTAAGAATTCTAGGTGAAAATAAAATATAGCTTTAAATAAATTTAAATGTGACAATTTTCAACTTTCTTGTTGGATTTAGGAGACATTTTTCTAGTTCCTGTGAATTTTCGATTTGATTACTTATTACAAAAGTGCCTTTTTAGTACCTTTACATTTACCTAGGTACTAAAAAATTCAGATACCTTTTACCTTACCTAGGTATAGTTTTAGGCATTTACCTTGTATCTTACCTAGGTAAAAATAATGAGTATCTTTCCAATCACTGTGTATAACTGATACTTAAATTAATGTTTTACACTTTTTTTAGTCAACATACAAACTTTTGCGACGCAATAAAGCAATATCAATAGAACAGCGACTTTGAACATGATTCTTAAATAGATGTTAACCCATCTAGCTAGTTAAAGATTTATTTTGTGTGTTGTATGTAATACATATATATTTTATTTTCATAATTGTTGTTTTTTTTTTCCTTTTTCGTTTTAGCTTATCAAAAAATTGATCGATTAACTAGTTTTTCATTAAATTGTATTTAAATTTGACTACCAAAAAAGATGTGTGATGAATGTGATCGTTCCACATTGAATGCTAGGTGAATATGGTTCTAATACGGTAGAATGTGTAATATTAGTTTTTATATATATATATTTTGTTTTCTGTTTTAATGTTTAATTAACTAATTGTATGTATGTATTTATTATGTAGGTAGTAGGTAATAAAATACTTACGTAGTTTAACACAAAAAAAAAAAAAATGTTTGGAGGAAACGTTGTCTTAAACACTAGCCTCAGGCAAGCAGTTGTCTGTCTTTTGTTTGTCTTAGATCAATCTGTGGCGACGCTTGAGATTTTTGTTCAGCAAACTTTTAGCTGGGTTTCAAATCTGTGGACGTGTCCAGAGCTCACTTAAATCCTTCTTCAGTTTGCCCAGTTCTTTAAGGGAGAAAAAGAAAAAGAGGATGAGGCTGGTGGGTGATATTTAACATACGTTTCAGAGCCAAAGCGCTTACCCAGCTGAGCGGGCAGAACGCTGCCATTGCGAAAGCTTAGATCAAAACGCGGCTGTACGGCCAATTGGTTAGCCGCTGAGGAGGCGGAGTTGCGAAAGGCGGTGCCGCTAAAGCAAAAGGACGAGCACAACTGTAGCTTAATTAAGTGCGCCTCACAATTTATGAAACGTTAATCCAAAGCTTGTTTTTTGTTTAATGTTAATTTGTCTCTTTCATTTTGGCCTTTGGATGCTCAAGCAGTGACCTGATTCTGTTGCTTACCTGTAGGGATGCTTCAGACAGCCGTAGACTTCGCGATATCGACCATATAGTGTTCCATAGGATACACCCAAAATGCGGGCGGCCTTCTTCATTTCAAGTCTTTTGTTCTTAATCGCATCCAATACCTGCAGACAGCCAGAGTTTGGCATATTATTACTTCTTCTTCGTTTTGGTAAACTTACGCGCTTGGTGAATGGCTCCTCCCAGAACTGCGGACGTCGTCCCTTGGCCAAATAATCATCCATTTTAATGACATCCTGCCACTGTGACAGCTCCTCATTGGTCAGACGCAACTCAGCTGCATCATAATCCTCTAGCTTGATGTCCGCATAGTCAGCCGACTGGTCACCTTGTCCATTGCTGGACGCACTGGCCACTACAGCGGCAGCAGCAGCTGCTACTACAGCTGCTGGAGCAAAATCATGAGCCATCAACAGGCCATGCTCATTGATCATATAACCGCCTGTGCCTCCTGCTGCCGCCGTTTCACCTTCATATTTGCACGCAAAGCCACCGTTTCGTGTGGCCGTTGGCGACTCTGAGCGATTGGCCATCAAGTGCTCATTTTCTATCTCTTCCACGGGCTGCGGCAGGGTTGTCGTCTCCTGCTCGTGCTCTGCATCTTCCTCTGAACGCTTTTCGTTGGATTTTTCCCGACGAGCATGACGCAGCTTGCCGTGACGTTCACGTCGCTCGCTGATCTTCTCCAACTTTCTGTTTGGTGGTGTACATAAGGGGAGCGGCGACTCGGCGGCCACAACAGCAGCAGCAGCAGTCTCCTTACTCACCTCCAACTCTTGCTTGGTTATGGCCTTGATCTTCTCTTCCCGCTCCGGCTTGACGGGTGGACTACATGACTCTCTCGACGGTGTTGCCTGGTACCAGTCCGCAGTGTTGCAGGAATCCTGACGCACCCGCTGCAGTCGCTGCTTGGGCGGACAGGCAGCGGGTGGCGAAGCTAGCGAGGCGGAATGTGCTGCCAAATGTGGTTCTTCAACCAAATGACGCGTTGACTCCAAATAGGCGCGTTGTGCCGGCTCCAGATGGGCAGCATATTGTGCCAATTTGCGTCTAATAAAAAAAAAAAAGGTAAATGTGCTATTACGAAATGTCCAAGGAATAATATGGGGTACTGAAAAGAAACTGTAACTACAATTTCGAAATTAACAATATTCTCAAAGTGTAGGTCCTTCTCTCGCGAAATGGCCGCGATCTTCAAATATGATTGGATTGTTTGGAGATAATAAAAATCTTACACATTAAACACATCATAAGCATCATCTAACGGTGGACGTCCGCGCTTGCGTTTGGGACCCATAAAGTGTTCTACAGCAGCCGTCGTCTCAAGACCACTTGTGCCTCCAGCACCTGTTAGTGGTGTCAAACTGGGCAAGCGACCTGCTGTGCTAGCTAAACCCAAATCCATGGGCGGTGAGCGTTCCCGTTCTATGCTGATCGTGCTAGTCTGGAGCGGGGCTGTCTGCTGCTGCTGCTGGACATAGCTCTCGGCCAGACTGCGTGGTGGCGAATGAAATTCAGCTGCTGACATGGGCAACGGTGGACCATCTTCATCATCGCGCCAAGTCACCTCGGCCAGGCCCTTGATTTTGAGATCGTCCGCTGTTTTTAGTAACGAAGGTAGGCTGGCCTGGACAAACGAAAAACCAGTCACTTAAAGTTCCATTCCCAAAGGATTGCTTTCCACTCACATGCTCCACATTTATTTCGCCCTTGTACATAAACTCAATGAGACACTTGACCTCAGCAAAGGTCACATCCTTCATTATAATTATGGGATCCCTTTCATTGGCATAGTTGGACAGCACCGAATCAAAGAAAGTGCTGCAAGCGCAAAGCACGACACGATGCGCCCGTATTAGCTGACCCTCACAGGCCAGGGTCACATCACAAAAACAACCACGATCCAATAGTTGCGAAAACATGGTCTGTAGATTGCTGTGATGGTACTTCCAGCGCAGACAATACTGTTGCGGCAACATGGTGGCAAAGGCGACGAGATCCTCACTTACGTACTTATGTATCCTGCAATAAAAAAAAAACATTTTTTTATTAATAAATATGAAACTAATTAATTAATTATATTTAATTTTTATTTGAGATTTTTTTGTCGCCGTCGATTTTCGTTGGACAAACCATTTTGAGCAGAAAAAAGAGAGATGAAGCTGAAATGCTGATAATTCAAGACTGTGCCGAAGTTATTAATACAATTGAAGTCAAACTTTACTTCAGCTGATTTAACCGGTAAAATATACAGGATAAAGTTATCAGATATTTTTAATTTTTAAATCATTGATAACAAAAATTTGATACCATTAACACAAAAACATTTTCTTAGTAAAGCCACAACTTTCGACCGATCGGTGTTTTAGCAGCTATATGCTATAGTCCTCCGATTTTGATAAAATCTTCAGAATTGTGTTAACGCATATAAAACTAATAATCCAAGATTGGTGACGCTACGATGAAAAATAAAAGAATTTTTCCCACTAGGGAACTATGTATATATTTTGACCGACCGTTTATATGGCAGCTATACTGCTATATTCATCCGATTTTATTAAATGTTTCCGGACAAAAAAAATATTGTAAAATCATTTAAAACTAATTTACTACGACACAAGATTGTGACGACTTACAATAGAAAATAAAAAAATTTTTCTCACTAAGACTTATTTTCCGACCGATCGTTCCTATGACAGCTATAAATATGTCATCCGATACGGCCGGTTCCGACATAAGGGGCGTTGCAAAAAAAAGAAGACTCTAAATTTAGTTTATGGGGTCGGAATTGATACCTTTCTATTTGTTACAAACTTCTGTTGGAGACATTAATATACAACTTTTCAAAGTGGATAATAACAAATAAGCATCAATGGCAGAAGAATGCATCAGCTTGAAATTTGCCGTCGATAATTCCCAAAATCGGTTAATGACCATAAAATTTTATTAGAATTAGTGAAAAGATACTTTAAAACGATCCAAATTACGAATTACCAAAGGATTTTAAGAACTTTTAAAAGTTCTTACCTATAGGATATTCAGGATATAATCTGATTGATTACCATAAAAACAAAGAATTTTTGCATACTGAGCGCCGTTTTCTCATCTTCATGTTTTTCAAACATGTGCCTACAACGACAAGCCTAAAAGTAGGCAACAAATATTTGATAAACATTATAAAAAAAATTCTCAGGAATAAAAACTCCCACTTGAGTACTACTTTAAGTCCAACCAATTTCAGCCAAGTTATTTTTTTCCGAGCCTACGATACATCTCGGCAACCAACAAGAAGCAGATGAAGCGATGTAACAAAGAACTGCCTGGAAGTGGATAGCAGAGCTGGTGAGGATGGGAATTGTGGTGGTGGTGGTGGCAGAGGTGGTGGGGGTGTTCGAGTGGGGAAGTTTTTCAGGCTGCTAGCATCATAAAATGTTCGTCCTCATTTTCTTTTTATTATTTTGAATTTTTTTCCCTTGCTCCTCTCTCTCTACGTTTTTATATTTTTTTTTATAATTTTTTTCTTTCGCATTTTGGCTAGAGCTTTTTCTGTTATATACATATGTGCGAGTATATATGTATATAGGGAAGAAAAATATCAGAATAAGATACCTAGAAAGAAAACGACAATAAGAATTATTTTTTGAGGAAGATTTAAAATTTAAACTAAATTGCATTCTAATCGACTGGAAGGCTTAAAATACTTTATCCCTCCGATTTATAAATTTAAGGTCACTAACATCAGAATCGCCTCAGTTAATGGCTTTGATTTAGCATTTTCATTTATAAAAGTGTCACCAAAACAGTCATATCCATTTTGACTGCTTATTGATTATTAACTCTATCAAAAACGTCTTCTAAAATAGTCAAATGTTCTCAAAAACTGTTTGAAAAATATTTTACAATTTTGACAAATAAATAATTTTTGCTACATATTATGGAAAACCCGAAATGGTAGCGGCTATAGTCAATTAACAAAATTTCGATACGGTATTGAATCGGTTAACCCGGCTTAAAATAAATTTCGATAACCTCTATAATTAAGAAACTCGTTGAAGTAGCAACCTATATAAAAATGTGCATATGTACAGAAAGTGGCATTAAAAAAAACGCTATGTCCGGCTAACTGGACCACCCACAAATAGAAATTTCACACCCTCCCTTCCTTCTCTTCAGCAATAGGGTTTTTTGATCCCAACACATCCTCACACACACACACATATGAAGCCGTTACACATTTCAGCTCCTTAAAATAAAAATAAAAAAAAAATTACAACAAAAAAAAAAACAAGAAAACGTAAAACGAAAAGAGAATGGCATAAAAAATACATGTTTTATTTGTAGTAGTATATTTTTCCCGCCACACATTCCCCACCAACACCCCATGCGCTTCCCCCTTACCCATGTGCCCCGTGCCCCTTAGCCGTTTTGTTGTTGGCTTCGCCACTTCTTTTGGATTTTCTCATGGAAAATATTTTTCAGTTTTTATCACATTTTTCTTCTTCTTTGGATTTCGTTTTTTCAGTTTTTTTTTTGTTCAGTTAAGGCAAGAAACGTCGTTTGGCTCCAAGAGCGTAACGGGGGTGGGTCGGGGGGTGGCGACGCAAAAAGGTTGCGAGCGGAAAAATAAAATGAAAAAAGACATTACAGCAGCAGCAAAGCAAAAAAAAAATAATAAATAAAAACACAAAAAGCTTCAGAACAGAGGAAAAAAGCATAACGACCGTTTCGGTTTTTTCTTCATTATACACTTGCAAATTGTATATTAATTTTGCCCAGAAGTTTGTAACGCATAGAAATATTCATTTCCAGCCCCATATACTATATATATATTCTTGATCAGGACGTCGAGCTGAGTTCATTTCCGTTGGTCCGTCCGTCAGTCAGTCTGTCCGTCTGTCTGTTTCTACGCAAACTGGCCCCTCAGTTTTAAAGCTATTGAGCTGATATTTTGCACATAGTCTCGGAACCGGCCGGATGGGATGACATATATATATATATAGAGCTACCATAGGTACGATCGGTCATAAAACTAATTCTAGTGAAAAAACTTTTTTGTTTTCTATCGTAGCGTCACCAGTCTTGGTATATATTAGTTTTATATGCTTCCACATAATTCTGGAAAATTTATCAAAATCGGATGACTATAGCATACAGCTGTCATTAGACCGATCGGTCGGATAATGTGTTTTACTTAGATAAGTTTTTTTTTATGGTAGCGTGATCAAATTTTGATTGTCAATGATTTTGAATTTTTAAATATCTCACATTATTATTCTATATTTATTCTACCGGTTAAATCAGTTGGAGTAAATTTTTGATAGTGTATTAAAACTTCGGCACACTCAAAGTTTTGCCTTCTCGTTTTTTTTTTTCTAATTTTTAGTTTCTGTCTTTCTCCACATATTTTTTTTCTTTCAGTGTGCTGTTTTTCCTGCATTCTGCTGCTGCTTCTTCTGCTTTTTAAGCTGTAATTTTTTTAACTTGTCGTTTTTTATGTGTGTTTTTTTTTGCCCAGCAATTTTATCCTTTTTTTTAAATATCGATTTTTATGTCAGCTTAAATGAAAGGTACACAGTTTTCCATAAAAAAAGTATGTAGGAACTGGCATGTGTGTGTGTGTGTGTGTGGAATTTGTGTTGGTATATGGCTGGGCTGTTTTTTTCTTTTTCCTTTTTTTATTATTAATTTCTGTTCTTTTTCCCCAGAAAATAAAAAAACTTTTAAGATGCCATGGGATGTGATAGGAGCTGTGATTAATGGAAACTAGCGTTCTTATATGTGTATGACTTACAATGTCTTTGTCTTAACCCCATGCATATGCACTCCAACTCCTTACATACAATTTTTAGCCGGCGCATAGTGGTTGACAATCCCAGTGAGTGGGCCATAAATGCCCAAAATGCATTACTCTTCTATGAAAAATCGAAAAGACAAAGCTAACTTCGACTGGGCCGAAGTTTCAATACACTTGCAAAAGTTGACTCCAACTGATTTAAGCGGTGAAATATATATATGATATAGATATCAGATATTTATAAATTCAAAATCATTGAGAATCAAAATTTGATCACTCTATCATAAAACAAGTAAGAAAGTCGGTCAAGCCCGACTGTAATATACTCTGTACCTGTTTGTATATAACTAATAACTTTAAAGTGTGGGGTCACAAAAACTGCGCAAGTGCTGCCCAGCGTACTTATTTGATTTTCTTATAACTCGAATATCGTTCATCTGATCTGGAAACGGTGTATGGTGGATCGATAAGTAATGACGATTAAAATATATGCCTAAAAGGTTCAAACAATCTGTCATTAAGATTGTGGAAGATATTCGATTTTTTTTCAAATTGTGGGGGTGGCAACTCTACCATCGTTCATCTGATCGGAAAACAATGTATTGGGGTTCGATAAGTAATGATGAGTAGAATATATGCCTAGAAGGTTCGAACAACCTAACTCCAAAATTGCGGGATATTTGAGGTGTTTTTCAAATTGCGGGGGTGGCAACTCTACTATCGTTTATCTGATCGGAAAACAATGTATGGGGGTTCGATAAGTAATGATGAGTAGAATATATGTCTAGAAGGTTTGAAACACCTAACTCTAAAATTGCGGAATATTTGAGGTGTTTTTCAAATTGCGGGGGTGGGAGCTCTACTATCGTTCATCTGATCGGAAAACGAAGTATGGGGGCTCGATAAGAAATTATGAGTAAATATGTCTAGAAGGTTCGAACAACCTAACTCCAAAATTGTAGAAGATATACGGTTTTTTCGATTTGCGGGGGAGGCAGTGGGCGTGGCAAAAAAAAAAACTAAACTTGATCTGCCTGCAAGTAAAAGAAATATATGTTCCATACACCTCAAACCTCTATCTCTTACCATCTCTTAGATCTCAGCGTTCATACGGACAGACAGACGGACAGACGGACATGTCTATATCGACTCGGCTGTTGATGCTGATCAAGAATATATATACTTTATAGGGTCGGAGATGCTTCCTTCTGGCTGTTACATACATTTGCACAAACCCAATATACTCTTTGTACCTTCGGTACAGAGTATAAAAACTTTCCTTAGTAAAACACACTTTCCGACCGATCGGTCCTATAACAGATATAGAATATAGTCATCCGATCTTAACAAAATTTTGTAGAACTGTTTAAAAGCATATGTTATTCATATCGTTCGTGGCACGCCCAAAAACATTAAATTATACTTTAAATGTGCATAACTATTAAATAAAAACAACATTTTTTTCTGATTTTTCTGACCTACATTATAAAACTGAATTATAGTGACTACCAGATAGAGTTGGAAGACATACCAGAAATTAAATGATGACTTTAACTCTTTAACTTTAACTGAAGTGCATTATAAAAATCTAAGGAAGACATATAACTAATAAAAACTCCCAACAACTATTTTTAGAAATTGGAAATAGATAAGCATATGACGCCCGAAAAATTAATGCTAACCCTGTTATTGTTCAGCAGCACCTGAAGTAACGTGTAAAATGTACCTGAAAAATCTACCCTATAAAGTAAAGTAAACATTTTGTATACCCTTGCATAGGGTATATTAAAATTGGTGTGATGTTCTTAACGCATAAACTATATATTCTTGATCACCGTTAATAGTCGAGTCGATCTAGCCGTGTCCTTCCATCTGCCTGTTTCGATGCTATCTCCTCCCTCATTTTTAAAGCTTTCTTGACTAAACTTTGATGACTATAGCATATATCTGGCATAGCAACGATCGGTTTAAAAACTACCATTACCATTTAACAAAATTTTGCCAAGTTAAATCAAAATCGGAAGAATATATCTAGGCTTCCTCAGCCAAATGGTTACAGAATGTGGCGCCATCTGTTGTCTAACTTGGGACTGTCACTCACTGAGAGAAAATTAAAACAATATTAATATAAATTAATGACATTGCAAGGGTTTGCATATCCTCTATTATCTATTTTTGTATTATTAGTTTAAATGAATCACTCAATGGAGCAACACAAGCCTTAATTATAAATCAAACCCGTTATCCATATTTTTGTAAAGAACGAATTTTTAAATTGATTTTTCCATTATTTGTTGTTGCAAAGAAACCGCATTATCCAGGATGCATATTAACGTATCAATGGAAGGCAATGGGCTTTATATTTATCCAATGCATACAAGCAAATAGTACATATATACAGTATGTATATATACGTATGTAAGCCACGTAAATCGTTTCGGTTTTTTTTTTTGTAATTTGTATAATTTTTTAACATCGTGGACGCTGACTCGGTCTCTTCTGTATTTTGTTTTTATTTTTGCTTTTTCGCTTTCTCGCAAACATAAAAAAAAAATTAATATAAATTTATGTGCCAACAGAGCAAGCGGCAAAATGCGAAAAATGGAAAATATGTAGAATATTTCTTTTTTGTACACAATTTCCCATGTACTTAATAAAAAATACATGTACATATATACGTATATACAACACAAGAAACAGCAGCAGCAACAACAACAACAACAAAAAAAGGCAGTGGAACTTTCATTCCAGTTGGAGTTGAGGAAAAAAAAGGGTTCCCTCAACTAACCCTCAATTTCAAAATGAATTTTATCGCACCATAAAAAAGTAAAACAAAAAATTCTCAGTAATAACAAAAACAACAAGAGAAGCCCATCCCCCACACATCCCCACACACACATTCATGATAGAGTTATGCGTCTAAATATTTGTGGCAAATTATGTACCCCTCCCGTACCGCACCGTCTTCACACTCCCCCCAAAAAACCAAAGCGGGAGACTTATTTTTATTTTTGGCGCCAGATTAGACAACGCCAGTTTCAAAAGTTGGCTCAACAAATTTTGTTCTTTATTTTGCAGAATGGAAAATAAAATTTGTGGTTTTTTTTTAAGAACGCTAAACCAATTTTCGTTTTGAATGGGGAAACTATTTTTACTTCTTTTTATTTAGTTTGAAAAAGTCTAACCTTCTTGGATTTTTATAGTTGCTACCAGATTGTGTAGAAGGGCCTCATCATTAAAGATTAATTCTGCTTTTTGCCCAGTCAATGTATAACCTGTCGCTTTCCAAAGAAATTTCGTTAGGGCATAATGTAAGTGTCGTTGTTGTCAGTCACTAAAAATTCGTGCGTTCCTCTTTGAAACAAAACCAAAAACACAAATCTGGTTCTTGGTCTAGGAATCCTATTTATGGTGAAGTCCTGTTCCCCGCTTCAGCTTTAAACCTATGGGCCAGTCACCACTCAATGGAAGAGGTTCAGCAACCTTAAGCCTAGTGCAGATACATTTGTATCTATAACTGTGTGTGTTTGTGTGTGTGTGTGTGCCAAACTGGACGCTGCGTGTTTTTTTTTTTTTTTGTTGTTGTTGTGGTTGGAAATTATTAGAGAACGAAAAGCAGAAGAAGCTGCATAAGTCAACACGACAAAAAAAATATATAATAAAAAAAAACCGGCAACAACAAAAGCGGAAGGCGAATGCACTTGGACTTGCAGCGGCAACAACCACCTCATCCTAGTTGTAGAGCATCGTCAAGTCGCCAGTTGTGTTGTTGTCTTGGGCTGCAAGTTTTTTTTTTAAGTTGTTGTTTTGGGAACGTTTTATGATGCTGCTGCTGCTGCTGTTGCGTATCTGCCAGATACTTTTTGCACTTACACTTACTACGCTTAGATACAAATACAGTCCAAGTCCAACTCAAAGTCGGAGTTGTTGTTGTTGTAAGTGTTATTGCACTTGGCCTTATTCGCAGTTGTTGGTGGTGGTTTGGACTTGATCTTGGGCCTCAATTTGGCCTGTGGCTATTCTTTTTTGACTCTAAAAAAAATATACTAAAATTATTAAGAGCTTCCAAAAATGTTTAATAATTTCACAAAACTACCAAAATCGAAAAAAAAAAAAAAAAAAAAAAAAATACCAAGAAGTATCTAATTGTTCAAAATTTTGTCCACGCTACCATCAAAAACTAATGTGTTCTTAGTAAGACACATTTTTTGAACCGATCGGTTCTATGGCAGCTATTGGGAATAAATAGTCTCCCGATTCCGACCAAATTTTGCAAATCTGTTTGAAAGCAATTAATTTTCATTATTGCTGACTTTAAGAACTCATAGAAAAAAAATTGTTTCTCGCTAGGACCCATTTTCCGTCCGATCGGTTCTATGGCAGCTATAAGATAAACTCATCCCCTTTTAAACCAAATTTTGTAGAACTCTTTAAAAGCTTATAATATTCATAATTCCTAAGTTTAAGAACGCTTTAATGGAAAAAAAAAACAGTTTTTCTTACTAAGACCTTTTTTCCGACCGATCGTTTCTATGGCAGTTAAAGGATATAGCTTTATTTATTATCTTTAAATGCCTAACATAGTGAAATTTTGGTGTGGAATGCATAATTTGTTTTTGACCTGGAGCCATCAGAACTAGATATGAAAATACATAACACTATTTTCGCATGTCTAAAGGCATCATGCGTACAAAAACGAAAGTTTTCAGTATTATCAATGTAAAGCGACGCATTTGCCCAGAACATTCAACTTCAAATCGTATCTGTTTTCTGCCCAACCTTCTGGATACCTTTGGTTGCTCAAAATGTTTATAACATGAATATGGAATGTATTTTAGGTGGGATGGATTGAGTTTTAAATCTAAAAGCAAAATCACCATTACAAATCAATACTCAAAATATGAAAACAATGATCAATAGTGATCTGTAGCCACTGGCAGGTGGTGCTAGGTGCTACTCTGACAGTGACTTCATGCAGCTATCTTTGTATCTATGTATGTACAAATATTTGTGACACAAGTTGTGCTACGAGAAAAGCAAAAGCTGCTTTCCGCTGAACTGCGGGAAAGGGAAGTTGTCCTCCCTTTTGGCTTTTTGGTTGCGCGAGTATGAAAAGCGAAAGAATATTCGCTAGAAGAAAAAACTCCCATTACTTGAGTGGAGGTAGGTTGAACTAAAGTGGGGAGAGGAGGGGGAGGCTAGCACCGCGAACATTCATCAAGAAAACTGTCGTCTTTTTTCGGGTTACTCCCAGCATCTGACTCATATTACATACATACTATGGTTTTTCTCTTTGCGTGTTTCATACCCTGCAAAAGGGCTTATACATTTTGAACGCATGTTTGCCATCTAAGTTAGTCTTAGATGGTTGCCTCTTACACTTCCAATCAATCAAATAAACTCACAACATGATTTGTCGTTTACACTTTGTATTTCTCTTTAATGTTGCAACCAGTCGCCACGGTCTTTGGACATTAGACAAATTTAAGAGATACGAGTTATGATCTGTTTCTATTTTGGTTTGCATATATACGAAATCATCAGAATAGACTCAGAGGCCGTACATTTTATTTTCTATTAGCTGTGCAAGTTAAACGAGAAGGCAAAGCTAACTTCGACTGTGGCGAAGTTTTAATACACTTGAAAAAGTTTACTCCAACTGATTTAACCGGTAAAATATATATAGGATATAGATATCAGATATTTTTAATTCTTAAATCAATTTAAGTGGAGCAAAGGTCATGCTTGAGGATGCAGTCAATACAACCTTAAGAACTGGTCTTCTACCTTTGAAAAAAATTTTTTTTTCGATTTTTTTCTTTTGCATTATTATTATAGCTTGGGCATTCCTTTGACATCCCCTTCAAACCATTTTCAAAAATTCGAAATAGTATAGGAGATATTGCAATTTTAGTAAAGCAAAGTTCATGCTTGAGGATGCAGTCAATACAACCTTAAGAGCTGGTCTTCTACCTTTGAAAAAAATTTTTTTTTCGATTTTTTTCTTTGCATTATTATTATAGCTTGGGCATTCCTTTGACATCCCCTTCAAACCATTTTCAAAAATTCGAAATAGTTTAGGAGATATTGCAATTTTAGTAAAGCAAAGTTCATGCTTGAGGATGCAGTCAATACAACCTTAAGAACTGGTCTTCTACCTTTGAAAAAAAATTTTTTTTCGATTTTTTTCTTTTGCATTATTATTATAGCTTGGGCATTCCTTTGACATCCCCTTCAAACCATTTTCAAAAATTCGAAATAGTTTAGGAGATATTGCAATTTTAGTGGAGGAAAGTTCATGCTTGAGGATGCAGTCAATACAACCTTAAGAACTGGTCTTCTACCTTTGAAAAAAAAATTTTTTTTTCGATTTTTTTCTTTTTGCATTATTATTATAGCTTGGGCATTCCTTTGACATCCCCTTCAAACCATTTTCAAAAATTCGAAATAGTTTAGGAGATATTGCAATTTTAGTGGAGGAAAGTTCATGCTTGAGGATGCAGTCAATACAACCTTAAGAACTGGTCTTCTACCTTTGAAAAAAATTTTTTTTCGATTTTTTTCTTTGCATTATTATTATAGCTTGGGCATTCCTTTGACATCCCCTTCAAACCATTTTCAAAAATTCGAAATAGTTTAGGAGATATTGCAATTTTAGTGGAGGAAAGTTCATGCTTGAGGATGCAGTCAATACAACCTTAGGAACTGGTCTTCTACCTTTGAAAAAAAAATTTTTTTTCGATTTTTTTCTTTTGCATTATTATTATAGCTTGGGCATTCCTTTGACATCCCCTTCAAACCATTTTCAAAAATTCGAAATAGTTTAGGAGATATTGCAATTTTAGTGGAGCAAAGTTCATGCTTGAGGATGCAGTCAATACAACCTTAAGAACTGGTCTTCTACCTTTGAAAAAAATTTTTTTTCGATTTTTTTCTTTTGCATTATTATTATAGCTTGGGCATTCCTTTGACATCCCCTTCAAACCATTTTCAAAAATTCGAAATAGTTTAGGAGATATTGCAATTTTAGTGGAGCAAAGTTCATGCTTGAGGATGCAGTCAATACAACCTTAAGAACTGGTCTTCTACCTTTGAAAAAAAAATTTTTTTCGATTTTTTCTTTTGCATTATTATTATAGCTTGGGCATTCCTTTGACATCCCCTTCAAACCATTTTCAAAAATTCGAAATAGTTTAGGAGATATTGCAATTTTAGTGGAAGCAAAGTTCATGCCTGAGGATGCAGTCAATACAACCTTAAGAACTGGTCTTCTACCTTTGAAAAAAAAAATTTTTTTTTCGATTTTTTTCTTTTGCATTATTATTATAGCTTGGGCATTCCTTTGACATCCCCTTCAAACCATTTTCAAAAATTCGAAATAGTTTAGGAGATATTGCAATTTTAGTGGAGGAAAGTTCATGCTTGAGGATGCAGTCAATACAACCTTAAGAACTGGTCTTCTACCTTTGAAAAAAATTTTTTTTCGATTTTTTTCTTTTTGCATTATTATTATAGCTTGGGCATTCCTTTGACATCCCCTTCAAACCATTTTCAAAAATTCGAAATAGTTTAGGAGATATTGCAATTTTAGTAAAGCAAAGTTCATGCTTGAGGATGCAGTCAATACAACCTTAAAAACTGGTCTTCTACCTTTGAAAAAAAATTTTTTTTCGATTTTTTTCTTTTGCATTATTATTATAGCTTGGGCATTCCTTTGACATCCCCTTCAAACCATTTTCAAAAATTCGAAATAGTTTAGGAGATATTGCAATTTTAGTGGAGCAAAGTTCATGCTTGAGGATGCAGTCAATACAACCTTAAGAGCTGGTCTTCTACCTTTGAAAAAAAATTTTTTTTCGATTTTTTTCTTTTGCATTATTATTATAGCTTGGGCATTCCTTTTGACATCCCCTTCAAACCATTTTCAAAAATTCGAAATAGTTTAGGAGATATTGCAATTTTAGTAGAGGAAAGTTCATGCTTGAGGATGCAGTCAATACAACCTTAAGAGCTGGTCTTCTACCTTTGAAAAAAATTTTTTTTTCGATTTTTTTCTTTTTGCATTATTATTATAGCTTGGGCATTCTTTTGACATCCCCTTCAAACCATTTTCAAAAATTCGAAATAGTTTAGGAGATATTGCAATTTTAGTAGAGCAAAGTTCATGCTTGAGGATGCAGTCAATACAACCTTAAGAGCTGGTCTTCTACCTTTGAAAAAAAATTTTTTTTTCGATTTTTTTCTTTTGCATTATTATTATAGCTTGGGCATTCCTTTGACATCCCCTTCAAACCATTTTCAAAAATTCGAAATAGTTTAGGAGATATTGCAATTTTAGTAAAGCAAAGTTCATGCCTGAGGATGCAGTCAATACAACCTTAAGAGCTGGTCTTCTACCTTTGAAAAAAATTTTTTTTTTCGATTTTTTTCTTTTGCATTATTATTATAGCTTGGGCATTCCTTTGACATCCCCTTCAAACCATTTTCAAAAATTCGAAATAGTTTAGGAGATATTGCAATTTTAGTGGAGCAAAGTTCATGCTTGAGGATGCAGTCAATACAACCTTAAGAACTGGTCTTCTACCTTTGAAAAAAAAATTTTTTTTTTCGATTTTTTTCTTTTGCATTATTATTATATAGCTTGGGCATTCCTTTGACATCCCCTTCAAACCATTTTCAAAAATTCGAAATAGTTTAGGAGATATTGCAATTTTAGTGGAGCAAAGTTCATGCTTGAGGATGCAGTCAATACAACCTTAGGAACTGGTCTTCTACCTTTGAAAAAAATTTTTTTTTCGATTTCTTTCTTTTGCATTATTATTATAGCTTGGGCATTCCTTTGACATCACCTTCAAACCATTTTCAAAAATTCGAAATAGTTTAGGAGATATTGCAATTTTAGTGGAGCAAAGTTCATGCCTGAGGATGCAGTCAATACAACCTTAAGAGCTGGTCTTCTACCTTTGAAAAAAAATTTTTTTCGATTTTTTTCTTTTGCATTATTATTATAGCTTGGGCATTCCTTTGACATCCCCTTCAAACCATTTTAAAAAATTCGAAATAGTTTAGGAGATATTGCAATTTTAGTGGAGCAAAGTTCATGCTTGAGGATGCAGTCAATACAACCTTAAAAACTGGTCTTCTACCTTTGAAAAAAAAATTTTTTTTTCGATTTTTTTCTTTTGCATTATTATTATAGCTTGGGCATTCCTTTGACATCCCCTTCAAACCATTTTCAAAAATTCGAAATAGTTTAGGAGATATTGCAATTTTAGTGGAGCAAAGTTCATGCTTGAGGATGCAGTCAATACAACCTTAAAAACTGGTCTTCTACCTTTGAAAAAAAATTTTTTTTTCGATTTTTTTCTTTTGCATTATTATTATAGCTTGGGCATTCCTTTGACATCCCCTTCAAACCATTTTCAAAAATTCGAAATAGTTTAGGAGATATTGCAATTTTAGTGGAGGAAAGTTCATGCTTGAGGATGCAGTCAATACAACCTTAGGAAACTGGTCTTCTACCTTTGAAAAAAATTTTTTTTTCGATTTTTTTCTTTTTGCATTATTATTATAGCTTGGGCATTCCTTTGACATCCCCTTCAAACCATTTTCAAAAATTCGAAATAGTTTAGGAGATATTGCAATTTTAGTGGAGCAAAGTTCATGCTTGAGGATGCAGTCAATACAACCTTAAAAGCTGGTCTTCTACCTTTGAAAAAAAAATTTTTTTTTCAATTTTTTTCTTTTGCATTATTATTATAGCTTGGGCATTCCTTTGACATCCCCTTCAAACCATTTTCAAAAATTCGAAATAGTTTAGGAGATATTGCAATTTTAGTGGAGCAAAGTTCATGCTTGAGGATGCAGTCAATACAACCTTAAAAACTGGTCTTCTACCTTTGAAAAAAAAATTTTTTTTTCGATTTTTTTCTTTTGCATTATTATTATAGCTTGGGCATTCCTTTGACATCCCCTTCAAACCATTTTCAAAAATTCGAAATAGTTTAGGAGATATTGCAATTTTAGTGGAGCAAAGTTCATGCTTGAGGATGCAGTCAATACAACCTTAAAAACTGGTCTTCTACCTTTGAAAAAAATTTTTTTTTCGATTTTTTTCTTTTGCATTATTATTATAGCTTGGGCATTCCTTTGACATCCCCTTCAAACCATTTTCAAAAATTCGAAATAGTTTAGGAGATATTGCAATTTTAGTGGAGCAAAGTTCATGCTTGAGGATGCAGTCAATACAACCTTAAGAACTGGTCTTCTACCTTTGAAAAAAAATTTTTTTTCGATTTTTTTCTTTTGCATTATTATTATAGCTTGGGCATTCCTTTGACATCCCCTTCAAACCATTTTCAAAAATTCGAAATAGTTTAGGAGATATTGCAATTTTAGTGGAGCAAAGTTCATGCCTGAGGATGCAGTCAATACAACCTTAAGGAGCTGGTCTTCTACCTTTGAAAAAAAATTTTTTTCGATTTTTTTCTTTTGCATTATTATTATAGCTTGGGCATTCCTTTGACATCCCCTTCAAACCATTTTCAAAAATTCGAAATAGTTTAGGAGATATTGCAATTTTAGTGGAGCAAAGTTCATGCTTGAGGATGCAGTCAATACAACCTTAAGAGCTGGTCTTCTACCTTTGAAAAAAAATTTTTTTTCGATTTTTTTCTTTTGCATTATTATTATAGCTTGGGCATTCCTTTGACATCCCCTTCAAACCATTTTCAAAAATTCGAAATAGTTTAGGAGATATTGCAATTTTAGTGGAGCAAAGTTCATGCTTGAGGATGCAGTCAATACAACCTTAAAAACTGGTCTTCTACCTTTGAAAAAAAAATTTTTTTTCTGATTTTTTTCTTTTGCATTATTATTATAGCTTGGGCATTCCTTTGACATCCCCTTCAAACCATTTTCAAAAATTCGAAATAGTTTAGGAGATATTGCAATTTTAGTGGAGCAAAGTTCATGCTTGAGGATGCAGTCAATACAACCTTAAGAGCTGGTCTTCTACCTTTGAAAAAAAATTTTTTTTTCGATTTTTTTCTTTTGCATTATTATTATAGCTTGGGCATTCCTTTGACATCCCCTTCAAACCATTTTCAAAAATTCGAAATAGTTTAGGAGATATTGCAATTTTAGTGGAGGAAAGTTCATGCTTGAGGATGCAGTCAATACAACCTTAGGAACTGGTCTTCTACCTTTGAAAAAAAATTTTTTTTTCGATTTCTTTCTTTTGCATTATTATTATAGCTTGGGCATTCCTTTGACATCCCCTTCAAACCATTTTCAAAAATTCGAAATAGTTTAGGAGATATTGCAATTTTAGTAAAGCAAAGTTCATGCCTGAGGATGCAGTCAATACAACCTTAAGAGCTGGTCTTCTACCTTTGAAAAAATTTTTTTTCAATTTTTTTCTTTTGCATTATTATTATAGCTTGGGCATTCCTTTGACATCCCCTTCAAACCATTTTCAAAAATTCGAAATAGTTCAGGAGATATTGCAATTTTAATGGAGCAAAGTTCATGCTTGAGGATGCAGTCAATACAACCTTAAAAACTGGTCTTCTACCTTTGAAAAAAAAATTTTTTTCGATTTTTTTCTTTTGCATTATTATTATAGCTTGGGCATTCCTTTGACATCCCCTTCAAACCATTTTCAAAAATTCGAAATAGTTTAGGAGATATTGCAATTTTAGTGGAGCAAAGTTCATGCTTGAGGATGCAGTCAATACAACCTTAAGAACTGGTCTTCTACCTTCTACCTCGTCGTCCTGATCAAGAATATATATAGTTTATGTGGTCGGAAATGAATATTTCTATGCGTTACAAACTTCTGGGCAAAATTAATATACACTTTTCAAGTGTATAAAAATATATTTAAGATTTTATAAACATATCAACGCTTTTATTTTGATGGACTGGAAAGTTTTACCTACTATTTCAATGATATTAATCCGTCACCATAGCCGTGTGACGGCCATGAGGCAAATAATACAATTACAATAGATATATTTGATATGTTAGACTCGCACTGTACCTAGAAGAAGAATAGGTTGATTGTAAAACTTTGCAAACTGATCGGCTATTAAGAAAGAAAGAAAGATAAGAAAGTGAAAAAACTGCTTAAAATCGTCGGCCAATTGGAGCTTAAATTAATAAATAAATTTTTGCTTATGATTTTAACTTCACATTCATCACAAAATTCTTTTGATACTTTAACTAATCTCAAGCGGAACACAAACATCAAACAGCGAATTCTGGTATTGGGACCAGTTGAAATGCAGAATAAGATCATTAAGTTTTCACTTATTTATATTAACCGATTATTACATGTTGTAATCGATGATCCTTCGAATCAAAATCTAACTAACAAAGTTCTTTGCTAAACTTGTGTCCAATCGTCACAAATTCCACCAAAAGGAATAAAGCTTTTCGAAACATTTCCGCAATGCCGTTGAGATTTTCAATCAGCGGCGATCGCTCTCAGTGGTACACAAAAAAAAAACACAAAAAATACATATATGTATATAACTAAACAAAGCTAAGCAAAACAATGACAAAAAAAGGAGAAAGAGTCAGATACGTCATGAAAAATGCTATGTGAAAATGGGAAGAGAAAAACTTAACCAAAAAGAAAGAAAAAAAATTCAGCCAAAAGATACAAAGTGGCGAGTATTGTTGCAACGAAAGCGGCAAGGCGACTCTACACAGTTGATGTTGTTGTCTCTAAGTTCGAAGAGATGCTGTTTAATGCATGTACGAGAGAAGGTGTAGCGGGAGGTCAGCTTGGACTTGTTGTTTTAATATTAAGTTAAAATTAGAAGGAGGCAAGAAAAAAATAAATAAAAATTTAGTCTGTGAAATTAGCCAATTCTTGGAAATTATTTAAGCTATGAACTTGAAGTTTGGTGTGAAGATTGGTAATTTGGTTTATATAATTTCCCGGATCAAAACCGTTTTCAAACCAGTTTGAAAGAAAAATATCAACACACTGTTTAGGTCCCAAACGATATCAGGAATGTTCATGTACATTAACTTAATATGTATTCGCCTCTTTAAAATGCAAGCAACAAATACTTTTTAAAATCTTACAAAGATTTGCTGGAAAATAACCAACAAAACCAAGTTGCTACCGATTATATTTTAAGGTGGCGTCGTCGTTGCTGGTAGCCAGTAGAGCATATTTTTTCCATTGCTCATTTTGCCATTGCCGTCTCCTTGAAAATGAGATATTTTGTTGTTGTTGTTGTATTACAGCTTACAACAAAATGATTTTTTTTTCCCCGAAACAAAAATGTTTTTTGTCTGCCGCCTTTTTTTTTTGTGACTTTGTTATTTATTACGTTTTTTTTTTTGCGTACAAGTTTTTTATATAAAATTGTTCAATTTTTGTGCGAGGCTATGACGGAGGGCCCGGACTTAACGCCCATACTCTCCCGCCTGACCTAGGCACGAGCCACCACCCCACACCCCATCGAGAACAACAAAAAATCGCAGAAGTGAATATTGAGATATTTTCCATATACTGACATCCTCCCACCCTGTTATACCACCACACACCCCTCGGTTCAAAAGTGATTTACTCTTTGGGTAATGTGCATGTCTCTTTTTCTTTATGTGTTTGTATGTATTATATATGAATAGTATGTAGGAATTTTTCACAGCTGCCAGCCTGGCTTATGTGGGCACATATTTATTTACTTCAACTAATATACATACATACAAGCATAATATAAAAACTATAAGGCCAAGATATCTTTGGCAGTTCCAAAGTGTTAATACCCTTGCCAAAAAAACTGATCTAGCTGCTCTTTCTTAAAGGATATAGATATAAGATTTTTTTTTTAAGATAAGATGTTTAATATATTATTATACACCAACAACAATTTTCAGACCGACGCATCTCTCTTTTTGTTAGTAAATTTTTCGAAAAATTATAACACTGAACCCAGAGGTCGCAAAAAAAAAAAAGGTTTGCTAAAATCAATCCCGTGTTTTTGAAATAAACCTATTTCGAGCTCTATCAAGACAAAAATTTCGGTATTAGACAACCCGTACTTAGGTTTAAGAAAATCCGGAATCGACCTATTTCTGACATCGGTTGGGATATAACGGATTTTTTGTCTGATTAGGCATTTCTGAAGCAGTTCATCTTTTCTAGCTCTTAGATTAGAAAGAACAAACCTTAGTGTTGAAAATCAACGAACAAATGATACCTGGAACAGGATTTATGTTTTCTGGGATAATTTTCGAAGAAATCCTCAAAATCTTCTTCTTCATCCTCAATCGGTGTCGAACTGCATTAGCAAGTGAACGTTTCCTGTTGGAGCTGGGTTTTATTTTTTGGTATTTCGAAATACTGAAGGTTTTTAGGGCCCGCCGCCACTTGCCATTTTGTTCTGTGCAAAATATAAATGAAGTTTTTTGTTGTTATTTTTCTTCTGCCCAGCCCAAAGTTCAGTTTCAGTTTCTTTTTTTGCTCATAGTTTTCTGCGCGCCAAAAAAAAAAAGGCAATGGCAAAAGCAAAAACCGAGCAACAGTAAAATGAGAGTTTTTTCCTCGTCTGATTGTACGTACGATAGGACGACGATAGCCGGGGGAAGTTGGTCGAGGAGGGCGCGCTGTTGTTCGGGGGGGGGAGGGTAAATAAATTAAATGCTTGACTTTATTTTGCTGGTGATGTTTGCCTTGTTTTAATATTTTCTTTCCCTTCTTTATTTGCACAAAAAAAAAAAAAAAAAAAAACAAAATATACAAAAACGCAGCACAAAATTTTTCAGTCTTCGACTTTTTGTAAGCAGTTTTAAGACATGATTTGTAGTTAGCTTTTGGACCATAAGAGTGGATACTTCCATGGAAAATACACGTACATATCTCGATAAGGAATAAATTTAGAAGTTAACACTTAAGTGCAAAACCCTTTAAAAATAAGAAAAATACAAAAAATTTATAGATTCAAATCGAATTACTTGAACACTTTAATTGACCTTAACTGGAAATATGAAAAATATTGTTGTAAAATAAGTGGAAACTTAGTAGAAGGGAAAATAAACGTAATCGGAAACGTTAACCGAAATCAACCGTTCCGGAAACGAAACCAGAATCCGGAATATGATAATTTTTTTTGAGATATGCGAATCTGGGTGCCGAAACACTCATTTTGGAACGTACGTTCGTTTAAACATCGTTACTAGAATAATCCCTTATTTGAACAACTGCTGGACTATGGACCTGGGTTTGCTGAATTTATATTATAAGCAAGCCTAAGTTTGAATTCGCTCTAACTTGGAACACTGATAAATAACTCGTAGTGTTTGTTTTGTCCCTCATTTTAACGGGTAACTAAATTGTTCTACTCTTCTTTGTTTGTGATGCAAACCAGATAACTCATTTTGAAATCTGAACCTTGATTATGAAACCTTAAAATTACAATTGAACAAATTTATACAATAATTTTGTTATCTGGCAAGGTTTTTTGTTAGCACAAAAAAACAAAAACCATATAGAAATGAGACTCTAGTATGTATGAATGTTGTATATATGTAAATAAAACAAATCCACATCGCAATGCCACGGAAGCGGATAAATTAAAAATAATACAAAAAAACCCAAAAAAAAAAAAAAAAAAAAAAACTGTAAAAACAAAATTGAAATGAAATTGTATTAAAAAATAACAATCACCAAAAAAGCAGCCGACCACAAAAACCGTTTTTTTTTTGTGATTCATAATTTTGATTCGGATTTCTTTTTGGTTGTTTTTTATTTTTGTAGATTTTTCTTTTGTTCTGTATTTTGGGGAAGTTTTTTGTGCGTGAGCTTTAATCTTTTTATACCCTTGCAGTGGGTATTATAATTTGGTCAAGATGTTCGCAACGCACGGAATGAGACGGTCATTAAATATACATATATATGGCTAGTCAAAGTAAAGCATTGTTTCGCTAATTATGTCGTTTTCGAAAGTTTCTCCAAATTAAATTCAATAAAACTATCGCAAGCGAATTCTAAAATGAACGAATAGTGAATCTCAGGCAAAAAGAACCATACACAACCGCTAAAACTCGTTTCCTTGCCCGTTGACAAATATTTGGCTTCCGATTGATTTCTAAAGAGCCTAAGCCATTAAAGATAGAAAGTTAAAACTAGCCGTAATTTTCAATTATGATAAAGGTTAGTACTAGAATGGGAATAAGAAAAAATTCCAGCCCCACGAATTGATTTTGCTGGCTTCAGCTTGGTGGAGCTGGCGGAAAAGCTTGGCAGCGTCGGTGGCATCTGCAGTTTGTATGCGTATATATTCGTATTAATATAAACGGAGTATGTGAAAGACATAGCCTTGTAAGGTTCTTAAGCACCTGAAAGGGTATATAAATTTCGCTATGCTTTTTTCGTATAATTTTTTTTTCATATTATATTTTGGTTAATTGCATAAAAATACAGACAGCCGTTTGATTTTTTTTTGATCGCGACATAATTTTGTTTTTTTCTTTGTGATTATTATTTGAAATTGTTTTTTTTTCTCTGCCTTTGTTAAGCGGAAATAGTTTTTTTTTTATCTGTTCGGTTTGTTCCTTTTTACTTCGTCTTTGGGATTTTTCTTTGCGCTCTTTATTTTTGTTTTTATGATTACTGAAAGTTATCAGCGAATTTGCCTAACGTGTTTGTAGTTTTTATTGTTTTTTTTTTTTTTTTTTTTTTTTGCTAGCGTACACATAGAGTCGTCGTCATTCAGTCAGTCAATCCAGTCATCCAATATTTTGCAGTTGTTTATTTATTTACTTCAGTTATTTTTTTTTCTGTTGTAATTTCATTTTTGTGATTTGTTGTCCGCTCGGTTTTTGTTCGCTTTTTGTTTTTGTTTTTTTAATTATAAATATAAGCTCGCTGATATGACAAAGAAATGGAAGGAAAACTCTGTCACATCTTCTATGTGTAAAATTTCTTTCATTTTTCTATACCCTTGCAGAGGGTGAGAAAAACTTTTTTGTTTTCCATCGGAGCGTCACCAGTCTTGGTATATATTAGTTTTATATACTTCTTCATAACTCTGGCAAAATTTATCAAAATCGGATGACTAGCATATAGCTGCCATAGGAACGATCGGTCTAAGAACTAGTTCTTTTTTTTTTCAGTAATAAACAATGGTCAATTTTTATTCAATCATTATAACAATATCTTTTGACATTTTTGCATGATTTTAAAAACTAAATTATATCTATATACAAAATGATTACAATTTTAGGATTAATAAGAACTAGTTCTAGGTGATAAAAAAAAAAAAAAAAAAAAAAAAAAAAACTGTCTGTCTTTCGAGCCGATTTTGCCATGTCTGTCTATTCGTATGAGCGCACAGATTTCAGAGATGGTAAGAGTTAGGGGTTTGAGGTGTATGAAACATAAACACGTTATACTTGCAGGCAAATCAAGTTTAAAAAAAAAAAAAAAAAAAAAAAATGCTCATATCTTCCACAATTTTAAAGATAAAAGTGGTCGCACCTTCTTTATTATTTATCGGTCCACTATACTATAGAATAGCTGTAAAACCATCGACAATAGTATCGATAGTAACCAAAATCGCAAAAGTGTGACAATGAATAGGGGTGTGTGTGTCGAACTAAAACACAATTTTAGGTTTTTTGAGCTCACATTTCTTTAAATTCGAGTTAAAAATCCACTTAAAATTTATCTGGCTTCCAACTTAACAAAACGAACAACATGGTTTTCTGTATAAATCGTTAGCAAAACCCCTCCGGACCCGCTTCCCTGCTCTTGATTTGTTTGTTGTTGTTTTTGTATTTGGATTTGTACAATGAACTTGAAATTTGGAGCACACAGACACGCGCCCCCTTTGCCGCCTTGAATGAGAAGGGGCAGGCGAATTTCATTGCGAAAACAAATAAATCTAATAAAACAGCGGACAAAAACAGAATAAAAATGATTTGCAATTAAATTTATTTATAATTAAAGTTGTGAAAATTGTTTCGCGGAAATGTTGAGACTAATCAGCCACACAAAAAAAACATATGGAAATATTTTTAAATTATCAAATTACAAAATGTATGAATTTGGAAGAAAGATTTAAATGCTCAAAGAAGCACTTGCAGAACAATTTTGAAAGCATGTCTCGGACATTGGCCGGGCATACGAGTACACACATCACAGCATCCGGCCCTAACAAGGTATCTCTATCTCTTTCTTGTGGTTGTTGTTGTTTGACAAATGATTTTTTTTACATATTGTCCAGCCATTAGGGCACAGCTAGATGTAAAGCGATTCAGAAACTAAGAGGGGAAAAAGCTGGAAAAATAAAATTAATCACCTACTCACAAAAATGTAAAAATCATGCATTTCGTACGAATTTAATTTAATTTTTAGTTGTTGTAGTCTTTAAAAAAATACTTTGAAATTTTTCTCATTTTGTTTGTTTGTTTTGTTTTTGTTATTTTTTTTGTGGGGGGTTTTTCGTCGTTGTTTCGTTGTGCTTTAAGCAATTAATCGTCGACTGTGTGTGTTTTTTTATATGCATTTTTTAACAGAAATATTTGCTTTAACATAAAACAAAAACAACAAATCATTTCCTGCGCACTTGCCCACCACAAAAAAAAAAAACAATTGTTTATAATTATTAAAATTTGTTGTGTTGTTCATTATTATTTATGCCAATTTCAATAAAGTCAACAAACCCGGAAACATTCGATTAACCAGAACAACGTAGGAATTTCATCGGCATAAACAAAACAACAGATTCTTTTCGAAAATTTAACCTGCCTATTTTTTTGTTTAAAAATAAGTTATTTTTGATTTCTGTTTCTCACCTTTTTATTTTGGGGGCTTTACTTTTGTTTTTGATTGTCTTTTGTTTTGTGGCAATTTTCATTCATGCTTTTTTTTTAAATAATTTATTGTGGGAGAGAGGCAGGGGTGAAAACGATTTTGCAGCGCGCGCTTTTTCATTAAAGACGAGTCGAAATTGGCTAACGGTAACGTTCTTATTGGCCGTCAACTAGACGACGCTCAAGTCGGAGTACTCGCGACACTAACCCGACCGACCAACCGCCCGGCTAAACAGTTGCAAATCAACTGAATGGCCCAGCAGCTGCAGCTGTGTTTTGTTTTGTTGTCATTCAGTGTTGGTAGGCGAAGCAAAAAGCTCAGCCAAACAATTGTAATGCAAGCTCAAGCACAAAGCTTTAAAGATTCAATCATTTTGAATTGAAATTGGATATTAATAATTTTGTAGAAAGGTTTCCAAGTCTTTGCTTAATTCGCGCTATTGCAATATGTTATTAATAACACTAGTTTACAGCGAAAAAGACCCATTGAAACCATTATTTTTTAATGATGTATTTTGGAATGCTGAACTCAAAAATGAGTTTCAAAAAAATTTTGTATGGATACGTTTTTGAGTTAGAATTTTTTTTTTTAGTTTTTTGGTAGGTACCCATACCTTTTAAGCCATATCTCGAGATACAAACTTTAGATGAAGTCAAGCAAGGGATTAATCAAAAGGTTATGCAATTCCCAAAAATCTAGTCAAAGAACACTTTCCAATCGGTTTAGTAGTTTAAAAGTAAGAAGCAAAAATATTTCGAAAAAAATGATTTTTTTTCTGAAAAACGTGAAAAATTGGATTTTCTAAAATCTGTAAATGGTTGAAAATAAAAATCTAAAAAATTGTTTTTTTCTTTTATTTTTACAAATTTCCCTATTACGAAGAAAATAAGGCGTTGATGACGAAAATCTGTGGATAAATAGCGAAGTTGTAAGCAATTGTGTGAAACAACTCGGGGTCGAATTTGACTATTTTACGTGTTCATTAAAAAAAATTTTTTTGCTTTTTGCTCAATGTACGAGTTCCAATAGAAGCCAAATCACAGAAAAATATTAAGAGCAAGGCCAAAAACGAAGAAAAAATAAAAATAAAATCTAATAAATACATAAAACAATGAAATTTGACTGTTAGTATTTGTACTCAATTGCTCACAGCTCCTTTATTTATCCATAGATATTCCTAACCAATGCCTTATTTTCTTCGTAGAAGTGCTATTCGTAAGAACAAAAGAAAAAAACAATTTATTTTTATCAGTTTCAACCTTTTACAGATTTTAGGAAAACAAAATTTGCACGTTTTTGAGAAAAAATCGATTTTTTTAAAATATTTTTGCTTGTAGCATTTTAACTACTAAACCGATTGGGAAATGATCTTCAACTAGATTATTGAAAATTGCATACCCTTTAGATTAATACCTTGCTTGACGACATCTAAAGTTTCTATCTCGAGATATGTCATAAAATGTAAGGGTACCTACCGAAAAAACTGAAAAAAATTCTAACTCAAAAACGTATCCATACAAAAAATTTTTTGAATTTAATTTTTAAGCTCAGCATTCCAAAGTACATCATAAAAAAATAACAGCTTCAATGGGTCTTTACTTTTTTTTATTTTTGTAAACTAGTGTAATTTGTGGCCTTGTGTGTCGCAATCGGTAGTGTGATCTCGCCTCGGAACATCAAATAAAGTTTTTTTTTTTAATTTTACACATAAGGGCAGATACAGATAAGATATGTATATGTACAATATAGATGTTAAATTTTGATAATATTTATAACTGCTGAGTTTAACAATGAAAACAATAAAGGTTTTTCTTACTAAAACCCATTTTCTGACCGATCGGTTCAACTAGTTTGCGTTTAAATGTTGTAATTTTTAGCCACTTTTAACAGCCTTGTTTTTGGCATATAAAATGGGCAACACTGCTGTCAAACAGTAACAAATTTGAATTTATATTTCGATAATGTTGAACAGAGCCCGATTTAGCTGCCTGCTCTTTTGGCGCCCTCTAGAGTGTGACAAGCTTTGGCAAAAGCTTCAAACAGCTGATTGAATTGACCCGGCAGCGAATGCGTCTCGCGCGACAGCAGCAGAAAAGGCAAGTAACAATAATCAAATTATGGGAGAAGACTTGCCTTATCAATCCAACAACGACGACACAACCAAAGGTCAAAGTTTATCTCATCGGCTTAGCCAGGGAGCAACCATAGATACAGCAACGTGGCGAGGGCCTCTAGACGCCGCGAACTAGTACCGATTTGAAAGCAGTGGAAGATACATACATACGTTGAGAATGCAACGCGCTCGTGCCATTTTAACGCGAAAGCTTCAGCAATGTCTTAGCCAAGACCCGAATCATTGGCGGTCATTTAATGTTAAGTCAGTTAACTGCCGAATGAAGCAACAACAACAGCTGCTATGCAGAGCTTTATCAACAACGACGCCAGCAGAGAAGTTTCAGTACACGATCAGACGATATACGGAGACCAAGTGTGATAATTCATCAGCTGCGGAATCGGTAAGAAAAATATTTGTTAATTAAAAAAAAAGCAAAAGTTTCAAGTGACTTGCAAACTACAAGAGCCGGCAACGTGTTGGTGTTCTCAGCTTGGCCTTGAAATTCAGTATGCTCTGGCTTTAGCTTGGGCTTTGGTGGCTTCCACTTCAACCTCAAAAGAATCCATGTGCTTTTTCGAACCTTGCAGGGCGTACTCAAATTTTCCCATATTTCCCCGATTTGTTTATTTCATTGAAATAAATATGTGCTGCGTATGTTTGTATGTACGAAGACATATGCAACTTTCTTTGGTGGACCGCCGCACAGTGGTACAAACTGAGAATAGTTCGGCCATAAATCTGTATTCTCCGAACAGGTTGTGATTAGAGATGGGTGCGGGAAGTGATTGCCATCGGGGTTGGCTGACTTTATTACTTGAATTTGCTGTATTGAGGGCATTGAAAGATTTTTGTTCGTTTTCCAAACAGCATCCTCTCTGACCGGTTCTCTAACGGTTGAATTTTAATTCCATTCTGACTAAACTCTAGTTCATTTTTTTTCTGCGACTTCGGTGATTACTCTCATCTCAGGTAGTAGGAAGCTTTAGTTAGATCTGTCACTAGATGTTGCAGATGGTCTGAGTGCGTTTCATGCCTAAAATTCGGAAAGTAGGTAGTCATCTTCTCGAATCCAATATAAGCTCATATTTTTTAATTGTTTTAGTTTTTTTTAAATCTGTTTTAGCTTCTCGAAGCTCAAATTACAAGTTACCTTTGTGCTAATTTTACACATCATACGAAATATGGATCGTTTTCATTCATTTTAAAATGAAGAAGCAGGAACATACAATTTAAAGTCATTTCTTTCAAAGTCAGTTTAGTTGAATCTAGAAGCTTCCTATCAATCCATGGTCAGATGGGAGGGTCTGGTTCGAGCTTATCATTCTGTTGCTTGAACTATTGACATACGCGACGAAAACTGCACCGATAAGCCCTACAAAAATAGATGCTACCAGGGTGGGGTCTCCATCCAACGCAGGTCTAGATGACATAATCGACACACATAATAATGTGTGCATGGGCAACAACTTATGTGTAGCTTACGTTAATCTCTGTCGGCCCGTGCATCGATTGGGCTTATCAGCTGGAACTTTTCCAATGAACTTTGCGATTTTCGCAAAACAACAAACATTTGTACATAAATAAATAAACAGGAGTCGTATGTTAATTTAGTAGTCGGGGATCGATTGGCTCTAGTTTTGGTTTATAGCCTCATCGATCGTTGTAACGAACGCATCGTTTTTTTGTGTGCATACACTTCAACTGATATCTTTAATATTCCTTCCTACCAGAAAATGGCGGACCAAAAATTGCTGCAAGCTACCCTGGAGGAGAGCGATCCTGAGTTGGCGCAGATTATCAAGAACGAAAAGGAACGTCAGCGCGAGGGCTTGGAAATGATAGCCAGTGAGAATTTCACCTCGGTGGCTGTGCTGGAGAGTTTGGGCTCGTGTCTGACCAACAAGTACTCCGAAGGCTATCCCGGCAAACGGTGCGTACACATCTCACATCCATCAGCTGTCCGGATTGTACTAAAATTTTGAATTAATTTATATATCTAGTTACTATGGTGGCAATCAGTATATCGATCAGATCGAATGCATGGCCCAGTCGCGCGGTCTTGAGCTGTTCAACCTGCAGGCCAGTGAGTGGGGTGTGAACGTTCAGCCCTATTCCGGCTCGCCAGCTAATCTGGCTGCCTATACGGGCGTCTGTCGTCCCCATGATCGTATTATGGGTTTGGATTTGCCTGATGGTGGACATTTAACGCATGGCTTCTTTACACCCACCAAGCGCATCTCGGCCACATCCATCTTCTTTGAGAGCATGCCCTATAAGGTGGATCCCGCAACGGGTATCATTGATTATGACAAACTGGCGGAGGCAGCCAAAACCTTCCGTCCGCAGATTATCATAGCGGGCATCTCGTGTTACTCCCGCCTGCTGGACTATCAGCGATTCCGTCAGATTTGCAACGATGTGGGTGCATATATGATGGCTGATATGGCTCATGTGGCTGGTCTGGTGGCTGCTGGTTTGATACCGTCACCCTTCCAGTATGCCGACATTGTTACCACAACCACACATAAGACTTTGCGTGGTCCACGCGCTGGTGTCATTTTCTTCCGCAAGGGTGTGCGCAGCACCAAGGCCAACGGCGATAATATCATGTACGATCTGGAGGAGCGCATCAATCAGGCTGTCTTCCCCTCGCTGCAAGGTGGACCACATAATAATGCTATAGCTGGCATAGCCACTGCCTTCAAACAGGCCAAATCGCCAGAGTTCAAGGACTATCAGACGCGTGTGTTGAAGAATGCCAAGGTCCTGTGCCAGGGTTTGATGGAAAAGGGCTATGATGTGGCCACCGGTGGCACCGATGTGCATCTGGTGTTGGTCGATGTTCGCAAGGCTGGCCTGACAGGCGCCAAGGCCGAGTTGATACTGGAGGAGGTGGGCATCGCCTGCAACAAAAATACGGTGCCGGGTGACAAGTCCGCTTTGAATCCCTCCGGCATACGACTGGGCACCCCTGCGTTGACTACGCGAGGCCTGGCCGAGCAGGATATCAAACAGGTGGTGGCCTTCATTGATGAGGCCTTGAAAACGGCAGCCGAGGCGGTCAAAATAGCGGGCAGCCCGAAACTGGATGCCTATCATCAGGTGCTGGCAAATGATGAAACCATTAAAGGAAAAATGCAGGACATTCACAAGCGTGTAATTGCGTTCAGCAAGAAGTTCCCGCTGCCAGGACTAGATAATTTGTAAACATAATTTGCTGCTTGCATTTATGTAGCATTTTTCGTCACCTCGAACATTATATATTTTTATAAACATTTTTTTTTCCTATCAAAAAAGTCTAGATAATAAAAACCAAAATAATTCCACTAAACCAAAAAAAAATCCTGTTATGATTTTTGATCAAGCAAGCTCAACCACCACGAAGTAGTGTTTGCATATTTTAACCAGGGATGCAAACCACTCGGATTCGTTCTAAACCGTATTTTTAATTAGGGTATTCAGATAGTTACGTTGAGAAATTTTCACCAAGGTCGCAAACTGAACCTTCTACATTTATAACATTCCAAACCTGAACTGCTCGATTATTGGACATTGGTTTTGCGTTGTAAAAAAAAGGGTTCGGTCCCTGTTCTTACCGGAGATGGTGAAGAACTCTTGAAAACTTGCCCTGTCCATTTTAATTCTACAATTTGTATTACAATTATTTTTTTCGTTTAATTTTCCATTACTGGCAGTATCGCCAGTCTTTAAAATCATTTGAATTTTTAAACTCATTGAGATATAAGTATCTATTCCCTTACCTTATGACAAGGTAAATGAATATTCGGACCTAGGTAAGGTAGCTCACATTTTCTAAAACCGAGTTAAGGGGGTATTCTAGTGTAGAATTTCAAAAAAATCGATTTTTTTTTTTATATATTTTCAAAGTTAAACTATTTAAGAATATGTCTACGAGAGGATTTTTGAAAATTTAAATTATTTTCGGAGCTATAGACATTTTACTGACCCGGCCTCCAAACTGGTTCGGTTGGGTCTAGTGTATTAAGTATGTATTTAGTACAGACGTTGTCGTCCAAGACGCAATTTTAAAAATGATGACCCTTATGGGAATGAAAATTGGGCCGGAAGCTCATTCATTTGCTGTGAGACGAGACAACGCACGGATTGAACGCTCCGAAATACGTACATCCAACGCTTCAAAGGAGGCCAGAACTGCTCGATTGGAAGAGAGAAACGCAGAAAATAGTTTTTTTTGAAGTAGAAGAAGGTCTGATTTATGAAGCAGGAATGGCAGATTGAATAAAAGTAAGTATATTATATCATTTCATGACTTTGACAGCGAAAAACTTTACAAGAAACTTTAAATGCGTTTTTCTCAGAACAGACTTTTTCAATATATTTGTCACGATTTCTCGAGTTCTACTGGACCGATTCACTTGAAATTTTCAGAGAATCTTCTTTTTTAGACCTCTCAAGAATTGGAACTAGCCTCATCCCAAAATTTCAATTTTGACTATTTTTAAAAAATTCGAGAAACTCAAAAAAATGGTAAAAAAAATCGTCTTTTTTTCAAACAGTCGCCATTTTGTCAAAAAAAATGTTTTTCACTGATCGCTAGTTCTGATTCTTGCGACATCATTGCAGATTAATAATCTTTTTTTTTTCATTTCAGATGACTAGGAGGGTTGATATCATGTCAAAACTCATCTGCCAATTTTTGACGCCCCCATTTCATCGGCTGCCAGTTCTTTAAATTTTGCTTTTTTTTTTTTTTTCTGTACTCTTAAAACATTAATAAATCACATATAAAAAAATGGATAGTAAAAATATTGATTGCTTTTTTTTTACGACACTTTAAAAATTACCTAAAATTCATGTCTCTACACTAGAATACCCCCTTAAGCTAAAAGGTACGCTTAATTTGTATTTGGTTATGTACCTAGGTACTCCCTAACACTGTATGCGAGTAGGTACAATCATTTTTTAATTATTTCTTCTATATGTATATATATTTATGGGCTAGCTTAAGCTTACAATACCTTTCTGGTCCAATTTTACCCTCCGTTGTCATCTATGCCATATTGCTACTGATCCGAATACTCAATTTTAGTAAACTCTCGGCTCATTTTATGAAATCTGGAATTATGCGTTGACAGGGACCACTTGGTTTTGAAACTTTTCATGCAAATGAAACATTCATGCTCCTTGCCCTGTATCTCAGAATGCCTGGAGGCAATGTGACGCCTCAAGGCATTCAATGACTTTAAACGGCGATTACAGAATGAACAAATCAAGGGGATGTTCACATTAAGGGCGGAAAATTCCGCCTCCTCGTCGCTAGCAGCAGCAGCAGCTAGAAGAGACAGAGAAAGAAAAACAGTAATCAATTAGACGGAGATATGAAAGAGCTTAACTATACTAATATCTTCCACATCTTGTAGTATATTTTGGGTTTGACCTAGAGCTGTAAAACTATCAACGATATATCGATAATATCGATGGTGGCTGTGCTGCGGGTCATCATCGATTACATCGCGATGTTGGAAAAATCGCCTCAAAAGTGAGGAAATGCCTGGAAAATTCTATATGGTAAAACCTATTTTTAATCCGATTGGCTTCAAAATCGTTTTGTGAACACATTATAGAAAATAATTAGACATTTGATTTCTCGGTGGTGGAATTTCCGCCCACAGGCAAGAATAATGGTGGGCGTATTTCGGTTCAGTGACAATGACTAAGCCGATCTGTATAAAATTCGTTTTGTAAGCTCTAGGGTCAGAATGAATGCATTTATTTCGGGAAGTTTACTGCAAAGGTCGGAATATAGGTGCGGGGGTGGGTTTTTAGCAACCTGGATTGTTAAAACAAAAGGTTTTTTTTTTTGGTTTCGATAATATCGAAATAATCGATGGTTTAGACTATCACTATCGAAAACATCGATGGGGGTCACTATCGATGTTTTTACAGCTCTAGTTTGACCCTATACCGCTGTTGCCCCATCTCGTATTTTAAAATTGTTTGGTTTTAATTATATATTTTTTTATTTTCTACTCCCATTTTGTTGGCTTCCTTTTTCGTGTTTTTCTTTAAGAAAATCTGAATAATGTATAATAATATATTAAATACATATAAATATATATATATTTATATATATATATATACTAGTATGTTGGTATTTGTATTACGACAAAAAACTTTGAATCTCTGGCGAAGTTTTACATAGAATTTTTTATTTTTTGAATACTTTTAGTCGCACCTCTCAGCCCAGTTTGTTAAATTCTTGAAAAACTTGAGATCCTGCCCGAGGGTACAGTTATAAATACGTATGTAAGTATGTATGTATGTATGAGTGGGTTCCATTCAACTAGATTATTTTTAGTACATATTTTTAAAGGGGATTGGGTGATGGCTTCTTTTCTTCTACTACATATAATTGGAAATTCACATTAAATTAAATCTTATATATAAACTGTATTCTAGCTTATTAGAGAGAGGGCGGGGATGGTGGGGGATTAATAACTAATTCATAATATACAGTCGGTAGGGATTTGTACAAATATATATTGTGAGTTGAGCAAAAGTCGTGTACAACAACATATACATACATTCTTGAACATATGTAAATTAAAGCTTAAAACAAAACATAGAATTGCATATCTAAAGTATGTACACATAGCCGACAAGGTGATGAATGTACGCATGTTGGTTGGAAAGAAGGGAGAATAATTACAGAAAAATAACAAATGTTTGTTGTTCAAATACTTAAAATACTTGTTATATATGTGTGTACTAGACGAGTGAGTGACTGACTGAAAATTGTTTTTATTGCCTATTGGCCGTGCTCCCATTTACACGTTCGCAAAAATTGGACGATTTGAAACCAGTTGGACTAGATTAGGTCTCCGAATCGCTAAAGTTTTAGGAACTGAAAGTGGAAGCATGACTGTAAATATATTGATACACATATACATAGATATATCTTGCTTTATATATATATGCATATTTAAGATACCTAGCAATGCAAAGGCCCCATTCAACATGTCTTTTGGCTTACATCTTCACTTACAGCTTTATAAATTGTTAGCAGAGACTATAGGTTCCAACTAGGGATGCCCACCACAACGACAGGCGCTCTTAATGGTGTAAAATTTGTTTGGAAATCGTATACATTGTGAAATGCAGTAGCAAAGCTTAGTTTTCGGGTGGCTTGGCTTTCTATAGTTGTTTTGTCTCCTTCACTTTACTTATTCTTGCTCTTATTTTACGAGCGGAATTATCTTATATTTTTCTCACAGATCGATCACGCTTTGGGTGGGCATTGATACTTTAGCTTGAATTTTTCTATATGTGATGTAGGTGGGGCATGCAACGCTGGGTATATATAGACATACACACAAAATACATACATATATCTGATTTTTGGGTTCCCTTACAATTTCCCCTACCTTCAAACAACAAATAAACGATTTAAAAAAAATGAAAAAAAAAAGGTATGTAATTGCTAATGACTGGAAAAGTGGACGTAATTTCTCGATCTCGACTGCCTTTGCGCTGGGCTCTTCTTCTTCTTAAAAGATTGCAGCCCATCATCAGTTCTCCGTTTTAATGGCCACCTTCTGCTCATGGGAGATGCGTATGTGTTCGCGTAGGCTGTATTTATTCTTGAAATTCTTATTGCACAAATCACATTTGCGCGGCGGTTGGGGTGTGTGTTGGGTGCGAATATGTCTCCAAAGATTAACCGTGGTAATAACCATTTTGCAAAATTGACATTCTGTCCATTTATTATTGGGCGAATCTAAAAATATACAGAAAATAGGGCAAAAATTATACAACAGTTGGCTATTTTCCGTTAACAACAAACAAACAACAGTAGCAGCCAAATAAAACACACTTTGGAGACATATTCGACAACAACAACAACATCAACTAAAAGAACAACCAAATCAAATTCAAAGAAATGAACAACTACTAGCTACTACTAACAAACAACTTCAACTCCTCCTCCGTTCCATTGGACAGATTTTCAATTTCAAATTAGAAGCGTTTCTTCACTCACCATTTGTGCCGCTGGCTTTGTTGTCCGTTTTGACCGGCGTCACAGACACCGTAGTCGGGGGAACCGTTGTAGTTGTTGCACCACCGCCAGCTTCATCCAGCACTGCCTGAGTGGTGGTTGTGCCGCCACTTGCTGTGCCCAGCAGGCGAGCTGGAAAAGATACGACATTATTATTTTCAAATGCCCCATTCTTTAAGATTTAAATTGTATTTAAAGGTATATGCTCAGTGCTCTCACATCGCAACTCACTCATTTCGATGGCAATTTCCGCATTATCCGGATCGGCTTGATATTTCTCCTCAATTTCAGACTCGGTTAAAATCTCATATTCGGATGAGTATTGTGCCACTGTTTGAGCGGCTGTTGTGGTGGCATCCTGGGATGTTTGCGGCGTGGCTCCATCGGAAAGACGATCATCCACCTCACTGACTATATAGTCAGGTATATCCATCTTGACGGCGCCGCGCAGAAAAGCCATCTCAGCAGCTGTCGAGAAAGAGAAATAGAGATTTGTCTACGCATTAAGCCATTTCCATACTCACTTTTCACAATGGTCTGCTCATCTTTGACGGCATAGTCGACCGTTTCGGTGGTGTAGATATTATCATCATCATCGGAAAAGGTGATTTTACGTTTCTTCACTGTACTTGCAGTGGGCAGGGGCAAAGGCAGAGACACAGCATTGGTGATGGTAACCGACTGTGAAGTCGACTGTTGTTGTTGCTGTGTCTGCTGTTGAGGTTGTTGCTGATGCTGCTGCTGCTGCTGTTGTGGCGGTGCCGATTGCACTTGAATATGCTGAATTTGTGTGGTTTGTACATGATGATGCTGCTGCTGCGGTTGTTGTTGGACTTGCAGCTGAGCAGCGGCGGCAGCAGCCACCACCTGTGTCTGAACTTGATTGGCCGCCGCTGTTGCCTGCAACAATGTGGCCGTGGGTATTTCGATGGTTTGGGTGGTAGCTCCGGCAGAGACAGACACTTGCTGCTGCTCATTGACTGCCCTAATGGTGCTTGGTATGGTCTTGATGAGCTTATGCTCGCTGATCAACGGTGCCACAGGCAGTTGGGGTGGTTTCTCTTTCTCCTCGGCGGTTAGGCCCTGCACGGCCAACAGTTCGGCCGTTTGAAGAAAGGACTGCAAGGCCTCTTGCTGAACATTCACCTCCCCCTGCAACCAAAAACAACATCAATCTATGATTTGACTTGCCACTGTTGACACACTTACCTGGTACATGAACTCGATAATGGAGTTGAGATCTTCGAATTTGATAAACTTAAATATGATCACCGGATGCGGATGGGGATTCTCTTTGAAGATCTCTTTAAAATATGATGAACAGGAGGATAGGACCACCTTGTGGGCCTTAATTTTGCGACCATCCACACACAGGCTGACATCGACAAAGTCATCGTTTAGCCTGTGATTGTCCAGCGAGTAGGTCAAATGGCGTAGGTAATTGTTCCAGCGCAATGAATATTGCTGTGTGGTGGCCATGCTACCTACCCACTACCCGCGCCCTCTCCTTTAATTGTTAATCCAATTAACTGTAAATTTGGTGGGGGGCGAACCACCCACAAGCTGTGGCTATAACTCGTTCTTTCTTTTGTCTTTCAATTTCACATGAAACACACTGTGCTCTCTGAGTATGCTTTTTGCGCGCTATTATTATTATTTATTTTTTTTACATATATATATGTATGTTGTTATATCCACCATTTTGTTTTTTCACAGAGCTGTTCTGGCTAAATCGCATTTGGTCACCCTGGTTCTGTTTTAATTCGAGTATGGCCACCCCAATTCAGTCAAGTACAATTATCGAATGAGGTCATACTAACACACTAGGCAACGTATCGAAAGTTGAAAAACAAAACTATGTATTTTTTTTTTGCTATGAACCGGTATTTATATCACTTTTACTCAAACAATAACAGTATAAAAACTGATTTCATCCAAGAGCCAGAAAAAAATATGAAAATGGTTGTTAAATGCCGATTCTCAGATAACATAAAAATGACTTTCGTCACAATGCTTCGAATGTATTACGAAGTATTGTACCGAAAATTAAATTTATGTCATCTGACATTAGGCCTTTAATGTAATAACACCGTGTCTCAAAACTTGTAACTTTATTTTCAGAGCGTTTGAAATGTTGTTATTAAATCACTGAATCAAATTTGTTTATCGTCATCCCAATTGACAATCGATATTTATTCCACTGTTTCTTACAACAGAGAACTTTCCCTTGCACGCCACCAGAGGGCGACCACACAAAAGCTCGACAAAAAGCCTAACGATGGATAACAGTTGACTACAACAGAGAGCGCTGCTTAAGTGCCAGCAACCCACCCACTCACAGGTCCAGGCCAGAAATTTTTCAAACCAAACTTCTCAATTAATTACCTTTACCAATAATGTTCGTTTATACTTAAAATAAACAAAAAAAAAAAAAAAGAAACACACACACATACACTTAACTAATTATCTAAATCAATTTCAGTACCATTTTGTACATCAAACGCAGCAGCAAACCATAGACAACGGCTCGACACAAATAGTCCAGCACATAGAAAATCTTAATGCGAAACCGGGCCGAACTGCTGCTCTCTGGACTCTCATGCATCAGATACTCCTTGGCGCCGCGTATGCCATTCTGAAAGAATTCCACATAATCCAGGTTGGAAAACTGCATAAAGCCGAAAGACGAACTGGCGACCAAAGAAGGAAATACACGAGAAATCAGAATGAAACATTGCGTTCATTTGTTCATTTACATCTACTTACATTTCATTTGGAGCCACCATTTCATGCAGTGCCCGGAAATTTGTATTCTGGAAATGCCATTCGGTGACGGCAAACACCTGCAGGGCACTGAAGGCAGCAAAAATGCGACGCTGAAGCTTCAGCAGGCTGCAAATGCAATGGAATACTAAATTATTTCAATTTTTCAACGATTCATAAAGATTTGAGTCAAGGTTCGAACTATAACCCTGGGTTTATTGCCTCTAAAAAGCGGTCCGAATCTTCTTTAAAATTCAGGTGTTCGTTTTTTTTTTGTGAGACTGCCCGAATTTCGATTTTCTTCGCTATATGTATCGATATCGAGACATGGTTTTTTTTTCCTGGGTCCTGCCCCTTTGTCATAGAGTAAATATTTCTAGAGGGAAAGATTGCTCTGCCGCCACAAACTTAACAGCGAAATAATTGTTATTGTCGCTCTCGCAACAAACTTAACAGCAAAATAATCAGCTGTTTTTTGTTATTATCGCTCTCTGAGTACAGTCAACACAATGTCCGTCTCGCTCTAACCACCGTGTTTTCCTATCTGTGTTAAAAGACCTTAGCAACATGTTGAGTATCTCAACTCGTACTGTTACTTAACAGCGCCTCATTTTGAGAGCCGTCTCAATCTTTCCCTCTATCTCTCTTTACTCTATGCCTTTGTGGGCATACGTGATTTATTGCAAGTATTATTCCAAATTAATTACTTACAACGGCTTCTCATTGGACAGACGCAGCAGTGTATCCACCGCAATGGCCATCATTATGTGCATCGTACAAAACTGTCAGGGATATATTTTGTTTTTAAAGACTTAACTTTCTCCTTCTCCATGAATCCTTCACTCACCCTTATGAAATGCAAGACTGGACAGAGTGTTATACTTCCTCCGGGCAGCCATAGGGTACGCTCAAATGGATTTTTGCGTATATACGTTTTACCTATCTCAATTACCTCGCCCATGGTAATCGGTGAGATATTCGCTGTTGCACAATTAACCACGTAGAGTGGCTCATCTTTGGGCGTAGGTGGCTTAACCAGAAATCTATAGGCCGAAATGATCAGGCAACGCACCACAATATCGGCTGGCACAAAATCCGATACTATATGCGGATCACAGTTTTGTGAGCGAAGTATACCAACGCCACAGGCCACCAACAGACCGGTGGGGCCATTGAAGTTGTCTGTCCAACCGGGTACTGGATCCTCCAGTGTGGAAATGACTGTGTGAAAATTTGTATGAGAGAAGATGTACGACTAGTTGCTAGTCTGGGTGTCTTACCGATTGAAGGACGGAATATATAGATGGGCAACTGATCTCTATAATCATTGACCACATGCTCCGCCAAACTCTTCGTAAAGGTATACGTATTCGGTTGGAAGCTACCATATCTGTGCAATTGATGAAATACAGTTATTAGCCTCCTCCTCCTCAAACCATCCCCACTCACTTCAGATTGTATATATTGAGGGTTTCCTCATCATAGGTTTCGGCTAGCTTAATTGTGGTACGCCAATCGGCATATGGCGGATATACACGTTCTTCCACCTCCAGCACACTGGGATTGCAGTAGGTTGTGGAGACATGAACAAAGGCCTTGAGTTTCTTCCATTCGAGAGCTAACTTGATCAGCTCGTGAGTTCCGCGTGTGTTCATGAATATGGCCGAACGCAAGGGATCATCGAACCTAAAAGATCGAAACAAACACATAAGGTTTTCTTATGGTGGTCGTCGTCGTATGCTAACACCCACCGTACACTGGCCGCCGAATGGTAAACTATGGTGACATTATTTAAGCGTGACAAATCCGTGGAACTAATGCCCAAGCCCAGTTCCTGGACATCACCGGCTATGGGCACCACCTTAGACAGAGTCTCGGGTCGTTCCTGTCGCAGACGTTCATACAGTTTCGATTCCAATTGCGACTTTAAGCGCTGCTCGATGGTCTGACCCTTTTTGGGACGCAGCAGAACATAAATCTTGCTCAACTGGGGACATGAGCGCAACAGTTTCTCAATCAAAGCTTTGCCCACAAATCCTAAGAGGGGATGCAGATGTGGAAGCATGCAGATTCATTAATCCGATTGAACACCTACCCGAGCCGCCTGTCACAAATATCTCCTGATCCTTGAAAGCCGCCGCAATTGACATGTTGATTCCGCACGGATTGCCGTTCAAACGTGGTCTGCCCGTTAAAGCTAAATATGCGAAGCTGGTGTGCAACGTGGATGGCCCCGTTGAAGGTCTATGCAAATTGATTGCCAAACCGGAAGGGGTCAATTCCATGAATATTCAGTTATGTGCGTCCAATATAAGCCGCCTTTATGTTACAATGTGCAGCTGAAAAGTACTTCTCACATTCAGGGTCTGGGTATATGGGTTCAGTAAGTAATGAAATAATCGCATCAGAGGGATACCAGATGAAGTATTAATTTTTTTTACATTTAGAATTGAGTTTTTATTGCAGTTGCCGCCGTTTGTTTGTTTACTTTTTGTCACATTTATAATAAATAAAATTTAATAATTAGCATAAATATTTTGTAAGTATAATTATATGTTAATATATATATATATATATATATATATGTATGAATGTTGTATCTGCAGCAATACACTTCACCTCAATATATCATACATACGAGAATTTGTATGAAGGTATATAGAAATTCGGGTTTGAAATCGGACTGCCATGACCATATGGATTATGTACATATGTGTAAACTGGTCTATACACTTTTCTGGTTAAACATATTCTGTGGAGTGGGAAAGGGGCGAGGGGTTTGCTCCACACACATACCTACATACATATATACTAAGAAGTCTGCATGGATTGCACTCAAAATTTGAGCCTTATTAATTGTGTACATCGGGAGTATGTCAAATCGAACGAGTGTGTGTGGAAAGCGAGTGAAAGAGAAAACGGAGAAGAGCTCCGGGTGCAGTGCATCAAGCTGTGCGCTTCTAGAATAGTATTTTTTTTTTATCTGCTCGGAATGTTTGATCCCAAAACTGGTATTGAAACTTAAGCATTTGAGTTAGACCCGGCCAGCTCACAGCCACTGGGGGCCAAGCGCCTTCGTGTTTTCACACAGACGCGAGCCGAAAGTCATGGCTGAGCACAGAAAAACTTTTTTTCTTGCAAAAGCTCATATTTCAGTCCTCTCCATTTGGCCGTTCAATGCGTTCGCTCACACATTCTCCTACATTTATTGAAATGTGCGGGCAAATTCATTCTTTCATTTAAAGCAGACGTCGTCGCTTAAGTCACAGGCGTCCGAACATATTCGGCAAATTCACACAGACACGAGCCGAACACATGCTGAGCCCTTCGCAAAGAGAGTAAAAAACGGCTTTGCATGTTTCAGTGTTTGCATAGAGTAAAGAGAGATAGAGGGGAAGATTGAGACGGCTCTCAAAATGAGGCGCTGTTAAGTAACAGTACGAGTTGAGATACTTTTAAAATGTTGCCAGCGATTTCAACATGTTGCAAGGTCTTTTACACAGAAAAACGGTGGTTAGAGCGAGACGGACATTGAGTTGGCTGTACCAAGAGCGTATACAAAAAGCTGTTATTTTGCTGTAAGTTTGTTGCATTATATTCGCTTTACAGTTTGTGGCGAGCAATCCCCCCTAAAACATTACTCTAGGGCGTTCACTTTCACTTTTTCGCCTAGCTCTTTGTGACTAAAGCTGATTTAAAGTTTACATTTTGAACTTTAACTGTTAAAGCGAAGACCTCTCATATACATACATGTGTGTATGCCGTGTGTGTGTGTGTGTGTGTGTGAATAGTGAGTTTGATTTGAGTATTACATATAGTATTGCATAGATTTTAGCAGAGCTGTTATATAATCATTACTGCCCTTATCTAAAGGTAATGAAAAAAGAATTTCTGATTACAATTTTCCTTTTAAATTCGTAATTAAAACTTGAAATTACAATTATTAAGTTAATATTTAAACATTTTTATATTACTTTTACAGTTATTTAAATAAATGTACCCGTGCAGTGTGCTTAATCAGCAATTATGCCTGATATGGTTAATTACATGTGTAGCTAGATACTATTACACAGTTACAAAAATAAAAAAAAAAAAGCCATAAACGTTTTTAGAGTATGAAGCGCCAAAAATAAATTGTTGTACGGAAATCAGGTATTAAGAGGAAATAAGGTATCAATAATAGGAATTCATGTTTAGAGTAAACAAAGCAAAAAAGAAAAACATTCATACGTTTTTCCTAAACGTAAATGAAGAAAAAAATATTCTTGTCTATAGAACAGAAAAAAGGCATGGTAAAGAAAAGGAAATAAAGGAGCGTGGCAAGAGTAAAGAAAGAAACATTAGATTAAAAAAATTTTGTTGGCGATTTCGGATTGCCAGAACAAGAGCAAATGTGAAATAAATTAGTTCAACAATTAACTATTATCAAGATTTCGTCATCAACTTTTCCGTATAGGGCAATTTAAGAAAAAGAAAAACAATTTTGATACATTTCAGAATTTTAGAAAAGAAATTTTACGTTTTGAGAAAAATCATTTTTAAATATTTTGCTTCAACTAAACTAAAACGGGAAAAGTTGTGACAGATGTATGAAATAACTTGATAACCTGACCAAAAGTAATGAGAGGGAGAAAAAAACAAAACAAAAAATGATCATTTTGAGTTCTAAAATAATATATAAGGCTAGGTACTTTAATTATTTACCAATACGAATGGCTCTATAATCGATATAGAGAAATTTTGTTAATTTTTCAACAAACACATGAATAATTCAACATTTCAAACGCAATTACTTAATGATCACACTTAACTGATACAATTATTAAAGTGATTGTAAAATTAATTAAATATGTACTGAATAATCATTATTCCCAGTTACAATTCCGATTATTGAAAAATCCTAAGGGTAAACTAAATTTGCAGCTCTGGATTTTAGCAAAACAAAAAATCCAATTTGGGTATGTGTACAAGTTGTTGATGGGGGGGGGGGGGGAGTACAACACAAAAAGTGAATTACTAAAACGTTTGGGCATTGCGACAGACGCCACAGCCCAAAGCAAACTCCTCGCCAGTGGGCGGATGCATCACATGCAGCGGACACTCATCGCCCAGCAGCTGTTTGGCCTTGGGTCCGGCCGGGCATTGGGGTAGCTTAATTTTGGGTATATTGGTCAGTCGCTGGAAATCATCGTGACAGGTGTCGCAAAAGTGGGTGGTGCCAAAGCAAAAGAACACAGCCACCGAGCAACAGTAGCGACATTTATACTCGAGAAAATCGGTGCCATGTTTGGGACACATCTGGGCGCGTGCCACATCGGAGCAGCCACCGCATACCAATTCCTCGGGATCGAATTTTTCACCTATTTCGGCATCGCAACGCGCCTCACCGCCATAGTAGGCCTTTTGGCACTTGAAGCACACATAGTAGGCATACCGATCCATGGCCAATTGGGAGACATCCTTGCTGTCCGTGTCTTTTACCAGACCCTCATACTTGATGCTATAACAGAATGGGAATGGATATAACAGAGCACGCGGACGAGGTTAGGTCTAGGTACATACCGCATTAGAGCCTTGCGCTTGACATCCTGCTTCAAACTATTTATTGGCTCCAGTATGTTGGCCAGCAGAGGATGCTGTATGTCTGCCTTGCAGATGGGGCATAGAGAAAAGCCAAAGGTGATGCGCGGTCCCGACCAACGCTTCTCCAGCACCGCCTTACAGCAGTGAAAATGAAACACATGACCGCACTCCAGCTGCAGGCGAAAATTGGAAAAAAGATTTTTGATCCATCCAGTCTGTGCATTTTGCTGGGATCTACTCACATGTATTGAGGGCGCACAGGATAGAGCTTCGACAAAGCAAATCATGCACATATCATCCGCATCCTGTGTAAGCTTCGGTTCTCTCAGCTCTTCGGCCAAATCGTTTTCTCGCGCATGACACACATGTTGCAGGCAGGGCAGGCACTTCCGTTCGCCTGTCACACCGCCACAGGCATGCCCGCAGGGTTTGGTTTTCAGGCAGGAATTGGCCGCATACTCCTGACACTGGGCATCTGCACAAACATTGCCAATCTCTAGTAGACCCGAATTTCCGGTTAGGCCACAGAAGCGACACCGACCCACTGCCTCTTGTGGACCCGATATAATTGTATGACTGCCATCACGGAACTCTACCATGGCCTTGAGCGTCTTGGAATCTGCCAAGGCCAATAGCCAGAAGAGTTTAGTGCGTCCACAGGACTCATGCAGCTCCACGCGTATGGCCTCCTCCTCCTCCTTGCAGACCTAAAAGCGTAGAGGGAAGCAGCATTTAAATTTAATTGGAATGGATTTTGGTGCAAACAGACTTACGGTACGCTTATGGGTGCGCGTCTTGCGATTGAGATGCAGGAACCGATCACAGTCGCCGCAGAGTGAGCCACAGGTTTCGCATTGTATAATGGCCGCTGTCTCGCCATCGTCATGGTTGCTGCACATAGGTCGCGTATCGCACAATTTGGACCACTGACCCGATGACAGCTTCTCCACATGATCCCTTTCCAGGACACAGAGACTGGCCAAAGCCAGCCAGAGAGTTGAGGTCTTGGGACAGTGCTCCGGTGAGCGATAGATCTCCTCGAGGCGTGTCAGATTCAGCACAGATTCGGCAATGGCTGCCTTGGTAATCTGTGACCATTTTTCACTTAATTTTCCCTGTGGGTAGGAAACGCAGAGAATGAATAAAATGCAACACACAGACGAACCAATGACTTACACTCGCTAGATCCCGTATCAGTGCTATAATGCTCTCAGCCTGTTTGGTAGAAATTAGACCATTGAGAAACCAACGCTGATTGAGATTGCGCTTGGATTCCTTTCTAGGCGGCGGCGGTGGCATTTCGTAGCGATAGGGATCTACCGACAAATCCAAAGAGCTGTACAGACTGACAAACGCAGGTGTCTTCTCCGGGCATTGACCAGCCTTAGAGGGGCCCGTACCCGCACCCGCACCCGTGTTGGTCTTCACTTTGATTTGCAACTGCAATGACTTGGCTATGACCGCCAAAAAGATGTCCAGCAGTCCCAATCGTGTCATATCAAAGTCACCGCTGGCACTTTGATGGGCTATGCTATAGTCAGCCGGTGGTAAGCGTTGCACACCCATGAGCTCGGCAAAGCTTTCGGGTGTAATCTCGGGCAGTATGCGTCGTAGCAGGGCGGTCACTTGGCGCTGAACACGATCGCTGCCGGTATGCAGCAAGCCCAGCAGATCCCTGAGTAAGCCATGCTGTTGCGAAAGATAGGAACGACCCACCACACTGCCGGACAAAGCCAAAACCATGCTAAGCATCTCAAAGCAATATGTATCCGGTGCACGACATCGCTCCGAGCTTAAATCGGAGCTAAGAGGCAAAGCATGAGCTTGTGGCTGGGGCAGCTGTTGCTGCTGCTGCTGCTGCTGCATCAAATTGGCCAACTCCCAATCCTCTTTGGCCCGCTGTGCCTCCTTTTTGATGGCATGCACTATATGGACTATTACCTGCTTTTGCAAATGTGACAGTTTGCTGCGCGAAAACAGTATGCCCACCATATGCTCCCTTAAATCCAGCGAATCAGCCAGCAGGGAATTGGCTGCTGTTTCAGCACCAGCAGCGCTTCCCACATTGCTGATAAGTTTGCCAAAGACCTGACCGGTAATCAGACGAAAGACACGCAATGTCTCTGCCTCACAGATTTGTTGCTGAATGCGCGAGGCATGCGTCAACTTTAAATGCATCTTTGGCTCCTCCTCAGGACCAGCGGCGGCAGTGGCGGTTGCCAAGGAGCTGGTGCTACTGCTGGGCAAACCCAGCAACTTAATCTGACGCACACGCAGAGTATTCTCCGGACCGTGCAACTCCAGACGAAAGTGCGTACAGGTTTCGTCATTGATCTTGGCTGATATCCAGGCACATGACTTTTGATCCACATCCACGGATTTGATAAGATTGGTATCGCCCAGCGATTGGCCAGCATAGAAAACCACATTCAGCACCTTGTTCTATAGAGTAGAAACAGGACAACGGGTGAACCAATTGGGTTAACTTAATCCGTACATCCGTACACTTACCTGAATATCACGGCTATTGTCTATATGCACCAGCACAAATTTGCAGGCATAGCTCAGCTTGCTCATGGACAGCTCAATTATTTTGCACTTATTGCGATCCTCTTCGTCGCTCTCCCAGAATGTTTCAGTCGAGTTGTCGGTCAAAGATTCGGCCATGGCCTGGCGCGATGAGACTGTTACCTCAAACATGCCCGACAGATCCGTGTAGCAGAGCACCTTAGCTCCCGCTCCCGCTCCTGCTTGCAGTTGACTTGTAGAGGCGGCTATATTATGTTCGGCATCCATCACACTGGACACGGCCAAAGCATCGTTCTGTTCATCCGATTTGGATAGGATTTTCGAGATATTACCAAACACATGCGAACTATGCAGGAACTGATGATCCGCCTGACGAAAGCGTATGCCAAAGCATTGTATGGCCACCCGCTGCAGTGGCGAACCAAGTGGCAGATGAAGCGTGAGGTCGGCCACCGATTGGAGTAGTACATGCAACGATTCGGTTATCAAATGTGCAAATCTACCGCTGATCTGTGTATAGGCCACTGGATGCTCTAGGGCCGGCTCTGACTCGGTCTCCTCGTTGCCACCATTGCCCAATGTCAAGGAGCTGACGAACCACCACATCAGATCGTGCAGACATACGCCCTGCGTGACGCTACGCAGAAGCCAGTTCAGCGCCTGCAGGGCATAGATGCGACAGGCGGCAATCCGGAGACTTCGTCGCATGGCCCCCCTCAAGCGATTTAGCTCATGTTTTTGTGTAATGAAAGCCATAGCCGGACGACCCAACAATGCACTGGCCTGCTCGGTTAACGGACTCTCAGGAGGCGGTGGTGGTGGCGGTGGCAGCATTGGCTCCTGATCGTTGGCATTGGAGGAGGAGGAGGACGGCACCTGCAGAACAGCCACACTGGCCAGCAACTTTGGCGGCACCAGGCGACGCAAGTGCTCCGATGGATAGCAAATCAGAAGTGAGCCATCACCTTCGCTGGTAGAGTTATTGCGTCGACGATAGACCACCTTGGGTATGCTCGGTTCCGGGGGCTGTGTTGTAGGTGGTTGAGGCGTCAAAGCAGCTGCCCAGCCCTGGCCCATCGAGTAACTGCGATGGAATTTGGATAATGGACCGCCGCCCGACATCAGTTCATAGTTATTGGCGGGCTCACACGATTCGTATGAGATTTCCGACAGGGGCTGGTAGGGAAATAGATTAACTTGGGCTGACTACGTTAGGGGGGGGCCTTTGCTTTACTTACTCGCTCGTATCCATTGTCGGGGCCAAACATCTCGTAAGGCAAATCCTCCTGTGCCAATGTGCCCAGGCACTCCAGGCAGGCAAAGCTCTCTGGAGCCAGCCAAATCTGTTCCGGTATGGCGACAGCCGTTGGCACGCCCACAAAGCTCTTGCGAAATGCTGGACAGAACTTGCCACTCATCCGTTGCTGTCCCAGGCGACTACTGCGTGCCGTATCCGCCCTGCTTGTGCTGGGTTTGCTGCTCAGCTCCGGTTGATGTTCAACCACCACGGGCATGGGTAGAGTCAGCTGCTGAGCGGCGCCGGTGGCCGCAGAGTTGGCAGCGTTACTGGAGGAAGAACACAACTCCAGTAGAAATGTGGCATTTTCGCGCATGGTGGTGTACACCTCCGAGTTGGCTATCAAGGTGGTCGTCTTTACGCCAAATAAGTTCATTTCGTTAACTGGACAAAGAGAGAGGGAATTAAAAATTGTGCCAAAGCTGAAGGATTAATCTATTTGTGTACTTACCCTCGCCGGCGTTGCTGGTCACCTGGGGAGTGGCACTGTTGACATTATTCGCCTTGCGACTACTCGCCAGATACTTCTCCCTACAGGGATCACACATTAGGAACCAGGAGGAGGCACCTTTGCCACCCTCACCACAATTGCCCGCCCAACCCTCACAGAAAATGCCCACCGAATTATAGCCCTTTCCTTTGGCCGATTTACCGCAACCAGGATGGGCAATTCTCATGTGATATGTCACGGGCATGGGCAGAAATAGTTCACAGATCTCACACCAGCTGCCATCATCCTTCTTCTTACGCTTACACTTTTTGCCCATTAGCTCCTGGTCCGTTTTGTCGTGGCCTGTTTTGCCGCTGGTGCCGCTCTCCTTGAGGTCAGTTGAGTCGCCGCCGCCGCCGCCACCGCCATTGATTGTGGGCGAGAGCAGACGTTCGCGTTGTTCCACAGCATGAGACTGCACTATTTGGACACAGCCCGAGCAGATCTGCTCCCAGAGATAGACCAGACAACGTAATGCCGGTGGCAAAACACTGACCAGCTCCGGCAACGCTTGAAGCTGCTGCTGCTGCTGAGGCGAGGCATCCTCGCCGGGTAAAATAATATTCCTGCGATATTTGCTGCGATTATTTAGGGAGCAGTTGCCACTTTTGGTTAAAGTTTCCAGCGTGGAGGGACGTATGTTGAGATAGTGTCCGGCATTGGCCACTTCCACAGAATGACGCTGTTGAGCCTTCTGTTCACGTGACAACTGAAAACGGGCTTCATTCGCATCGCGTCGTGTTACAACAGTGGCTCCCTCTTTGGGTAGACCCGGATGGAATTTAAGAAAACTGGCACATGCCATACCATCATGGACCACGCCTTCGTGCCAGAGTAGAGCTGCAAACACGGCCCGTATGCTTTCGGCAAAAGAGGGCGGCATGGCCCGTTTGATGGGTCCCATGGTGCTGCGCTTAACGGCAGAAGCAGATGAGGAGGACGAGGAGGTGGTGTCCACTGCAGCTGCAGTCAACTGCAATTCACTTTGGGTTTCGCTGCCCGCTCCCGTCGCTGTCGTCGTTATCTTGAGCAGACTAAGGTCATCCTCCAGCTGTAACACTGGTGCCGCCGCCCGTCTGGGCGAATGCTTGGGTGTGGAGAGCAGCGCCGCTGTCTGACTGGCGGAGTAATTAGGCCGGCGCATATTTGTCAGATCAAAGTCCTCCTGAGGCGGACGACTGCTATTACCATTCCCCCGTTGTCTCAATTCCTGACCACCCATGGCTCTAACCAGTTCTCGTACCGACACAGCAGCCAGCGGTGGTGCGACTGGAGCTGGGGAGGCTGAAGCTAGAGCATTAGGTTGAGCAGCTTCCTCGATGGCATCGCCTTTAAACCACTTCTGCAAGGCCTGCAGTTTGATGGCACCACCACCTACTACACCAGCAATGGCCGAACCCAGATTACCAGGCAGCAGTTCGCTGGTCACAGCCACTGATGTCTCTGGTATTACCTCCAGTTCTTCCGGCTCGACGTTGTCTTTCGAAGTAAACAAAAAGGGATTGGTCGAACTGGTAGCCGAGTCAAAGATCTTCTGAACCGGTGAAGAGGATTTCGGGCTGGGAGGACTGGGAGTACCCGGCGGACTAACCAAAGGGGTTGATGTCTTGGCCTTCTCGTTTACCGGTTGCATTAAGGTACGTGCCAAGTGTTGATTAAATTGCAAACACCAGGCCTCCGTGGGATACCAGCCCATGGTGCAGTGTTGCCGTATAGACTCGGTAGATAAACGTAGCCAGATGCCATCATCGTTTTCTATTTCATCAATAAAGGAAATAATGCCGCCCAGTCTTATCACACCCACCTGCTCGGACTGCAAAGTGGGATGGGAGCGTATACGCAATCCAGCACTATGCCTAGCCTGAAAACGTCTCAGCTTGCTGGGAGCCTGCGCAGGTCTAACTAAACTGCAGCGTTGAGCCGGCGGTGGTAACACACCCTCCTTAACCTCCACCCTATATACCTCCTCTAGTGGTATGCCGTCAATGGTAACAGCCAGACAATAGCCACCCACCGAATTTGGTGTCCAATTAACACTAAACGTCCCATCCTCCATATCCTGGGCCGTTAGTGCCTCTGTAGTGCGAGTCTGTATGGGACTGCTGTAGCGTAACTCTTCAAACGAATAGTTGGTAAAGGGCTTCATAAAAGTAATCGCCTTGAAGCACATCCTCTCCTTGGTGGTGGGCTCGTAGTTGTGACGTGGCGGTGGCGCCATACCGCAACCCACCGAACTTGACGACTTCATCAGGTTGGCCGTCGTTGAGCCATTCGGTCCTGTGGGTATGGCCTTGATTTCAACCTTTAATTCTGGCACTAAAACCGCATCACCATACTGGTCACGTATGGTGACTGTGACTTGAGTAGGCCAACCATAGCGCAAGGGTTCAGTAATTGTGTTCAGCTCACATCTTCGGCCCGTCCAAGAAAACAAAAAGGTAATCAGCTCAAAAGCCATAGGTTGCCCCTAAGCAAATGGTACTCACTTGTTTGGATCGAGTCGAGATTCAGGCTGAAGCCAGGCGGCTAGACGAGCTCCCGAAGAGCCCGGAGCACCGCTTATAAAATCCTTAAGGAATTGTCGTTCATTGGACTGGGAACTATAAGCAAAGAACGAAAAATAGTTTTTAAAAATAGAACCAGAAGAATACGATAATGGTTGTTTAGCCAAAATATCAAAGAATCAACGCCGAGGCGCTATCCCTTCCAAGTTGAATCAATCCGGTGAAAAGCCAGGGACAAAACAACAACAGACACATGAAAAAATCAAGAGGGCTGCAGTCGAGTGCCCCGAATGCCCCGAAATTTCTAGTACCCTTGATTTTGTGTGTTTTCACACATTTGCATGCATTCGAATCGCTGTCGCCCTCATTCTGAAAATCAAGCAATATCGTTTCGTGCATAAGTTTCGTGATTTTTGTTAAATCCTAATGGGATTTTCAGAATATATAGATATGTCATACATTTCATTTCAACCCATGTTTAATGGGTACAGGTATAATAAGCTTTGCTTTGATTGTACATATACAGATACTTTCACAGAATTCCAAATATTCCAATTTAGTTAATTCTTAGACGATGGAAAATTCGGATCATCCTAATGGAATGCATTCCGATCAGCATCATCAATAATTAGGTCCGCCTGTTGACTATTTTCTATCTGTCTGTCTCGCTTCCACATGATGATAGTAAACAGAGTTATAAATGACAGGCACGTAGGTAAACGCATTGGTTTGATAAGAGGGGCAGGGGAAAGGCACGTACGCTAACACTCTCCTCACAGCGGGCGGGTGATCGTGTGTAGGAACAAAGACGGACGTACGCACACACATAGTCAGTCAGACACGCATACGAAAGCGCAGACACATGGACATGAACGCACAGAACGCACCCGTTTTGGCCGTGGATACAATACTAGACCCAAAAAAAAACAAAATACCAAACCATGATAAGATTATCTATGCATGTATGTTCATATGTACATATTTGCCAACACAAAATGGCTATTGACCTGCGAATGACCTGAAAGAATACTTCTGTGATATGATAAAACCCAAAAACTCCGATATTTTATCATCGATTATAAAATGGTGAGAAGAATTCCCATTATAACTATGCATATACATTTATACAAAAGGTTATTTTAAAATCATAATGTACTAATCCGTTTTTTAAAGAATAAATCAAACTAACTTTGGTTGGTTCTATAAGATTCAACAAACGGGAAAATACCGGAGGTAATTCGAAATTTCCGTTTTGCTAAGATGTACCTCCAACTCTTCTGTCATTCAAGCTAAAGTCATTCAAAAAGTCGAGTACCTCTACTACAAAATTCCCTGTATCCTGTACACATATACATACACAGCCGACGCTTACGACTCCTTATACCATTTGTATCTTTGTTACAGGTTATACAAATAACGTTATCTATCTAGGGGTTAATTAGAGTTAAACAAATATCAATATAATTTTAAAACATTCGAAAGACAAGTTAGAACAGAATGCGGCATTCCTTACCGATCCGAACCACTTCTGAGCTTGGTATTAGCAGTCTCTTTTGGAAAGACTTTGTATGGAGCCCAGAATGAGTTTGCAGTGCGAATGCACCTTTTTTAATTTTGACTCAAAATTCAACCACAAGTACATTTTTTCAAAATTCAAAAGGCAGAACCAAACTGTTTGAATGATATTTACATAAAAAGTAAATAAAACAATACCAAAAATGAAATACAAAAAATTAGAATAGTTACCTCCCTCTCCCACCACCGCCTACTCGACGACCCTGCACTTCAAAGCAAACAATAGTGTCTGCGTACATACTTATGTTTAAATATGCATGTGTGTGTGTGCGTGAGCTACCTGTGGGAAACACGTTTTAGTGGCTAGATGGGAGCCTCCTGCTCAGAGACCCCCTAAATAGAGCGAAGCGGCCACAGTGAACCAAGTTGCGGCAAATGGAGTTGCTGTTGGTTACAATAAATTCATTCATTCATTCATTTCCACAAAATGCGGTAGAATGGAGGGGGCAGTTGCGGTAGCTAGACCCCCCTCCAAAAAGTCAAGTGCAGTGCTGTGTGTGACGATGCCGATCACCGATCCAACGATGTAATAATTGAAAGTGGGCTATTGCGGAGGGGGCGAGATGAAGTGCATGCCCGCATAGCAAAGGGTGTTTATCTCTCTCTCTCTATAAATATCTATCCGCGGGCTGGTTTCCACTTCCGGCAAATTGATTTGTTGTCTCTGGGATTCCTCCGATAACTGCCGTTCAGTTTTGCTCTCTGTCTGTCAGGCCAATTAAATTCGACTCATTTCTTGCATTTTTTTAATAGAACCATTAAAGAATATAAATCGAAAGTACAATAAATACTTATGCATATGTACATAATATTTTGATAAATTTAAGCTACCAATTGATGAAATTATTTTTTTTTTAATTTTAAAAATTTGTAAAACTACTAGAAAAACGAGAAGGCAAAGCTAACTTCGACTGTGCCGAAGTTTTAATACACTTGAAAAACTTTACTCCAACTGATTTAACTGGAAAAATATATATAGGATATAGATATCCGATATTTAAAATTATTAAACCATTGATAATAAAAATTTGATAACATAAAAAAAAACTTTTCTTAGTAAAACACATTTTCCGACCGATCGGTCCTATGGCAGCTATATGCTATAGTCATCCGATTTTAATAATTTTTTTCGAAATTATGTGAAAGCATATAAAACTAATATATACCAAGATTGGGGACGCTACGATAAAAAATAAAAAAGTTTTTCTCACTAGAAGTAGTTTTTTGACCGACCGTTTATATGGCAGCTATATGCAATAGTCATCCGATTTTGATAAATTTTTTCAGAATTGTGTGGAAACACATAAAACAAATATATACTACGATTGGAGACGCTACGATGGAAATCAAAAAAGTTTTTCTCACAAAGACTTATTTTTCGACCGATCGTTCCTATGGCAGCTATATGCTATATTGTTTCGATTTTGATACATTTTTCCAGAATTATGTGAAATCATATAAAACTAACATATACTAAGATTAGTGACGCTACGATGAAAAACAAAAAAGTTTTTCTAACTAGAACTAGTTCTTAGACCGATCGTTCCTATGGCAGCTATATGATATAGTCATCCGATCCGGCCGGTTCCGACATATTAGTTGCGTGCAGTAAAAAGAAGACTCTGTGCAAAATTTCAGCTCGATAGCTTTAAAACTGAGAGACTAGTTCGCGTAGAAACAGACAGACGGACAGACAGACGGACAGACGGACGGACGGACAAGCGGAAATGAACTCAGCTCGTCGTCCTGATCAAGAATATATATATAGTTTATGGGGTCGGAAATGAATATTTCTATGCGTTACAAACTTCTTGGCAAAATTAATATACACTTTTCAAGTGTATAAGCTTATTGGCTTAGTATAATCTATATGTAACTTTAAAGTTACCCACCCGACAGTCGTAAGCGACAACGTATCCGATCTCGACATTTTCTCGAAATATTCTCTGACAAATCTAACGAGAATGTGTTCCGATTTCGGTCAATTAAAGTATTACCTGTCGCTCAGTTTGTGGCAGCAAATCCTAAGTTCTCGATACTCGTTTTCGAATCCGTTCTCGACACTTTCTCGATAGCAAAACCGTATTGTTGAAAAAGTGTGACGTGTACGGCTTCGAAAACGTGTCGCAAAAGTTTTTTCAAAAATTACGTGACGCCGGCGTCCAAGTTCGAAAAAGCGAAAGGAGATCTACAATAATTCGACAATTGCAACAAAAGCATCTAATTTCTTATATTGTATATGTACAGCTTGCTGAGTGTGTGTTAAAAAATTCTCTCTGCCTTTTTTCTTTCTTTTGCTCCAGTCTCTGCCTTTTTTCTTTCTTTTGCTACAGTCACAATTAAAGAAAATAACAAACACCCGTTTAAACTCCGGTTCTCTTAAGAATTCGGATTTCGTTCTTAAGAGAAACTATCGTAAATCTCGTAGGTCCGTCTACATACGTTTCCTCGTCGGTTGGGTAGATTCGGCATTTGTACGACCTACATAGAAAAACTAAAGTTAGATGCTTAGTTTAGTTTGCCATAGTATCAACTTAACTGTCAATGCTGATTCAGAAATTGTCAACATACACATTAGAAATCATAATTCCCTCTGCTAACGGTATACGAAGTATTCCACTTGTAGCACACATACATGTTCAAATGTATATATAAGTCGGCAAAGAGTTGTAATTTCTTGTTTGTTTTTTTTTTGCATTTGTATGGAAATCGACAAAATGCACTAATTGCACTAACTTGCATAATTGAGCTTCAGTAAACCTCCCAGTCCGAGTCCCACTCCCCCATCCATCCAGTTCCGCATGCATGAGTGAATCATTCCTAAGCTGGCACTTCAATGCTAAATTTTTTTTTAAATGAGCAAGTGCTAGATATATACACATATATTTCCTTCTTCTCGTTTTGTTAATATGCAGAAAAAAATTTGGATGAAGATTACAACAAAAGATGAGACAACGTTCATCTCTATCACAATAACAAAAAAGTGTCTTGAGGGGGAACCTTGTTTCTTGAATCGTTTATGCTGCTAGTTGATCTGTTTTTTTTTTCTCTGGTTTTTTCGACATAACAAAAAGTTCTTCAGCAGCTGATTTTTTTTTATCAGGGGAATACACTCCCCACCAATCGAATAGGACACCTTATGTCTCGAGAAGAAAGACTTAGCGACAAAGTTTTAAGTATTAACAAAAAATTATTTACCATTATTTATAACGAAAAAGCCATTTAAGGGAATTCTGAACACAAATTATGTTTAAGTCCAAGGTAATTGAAGTGAGGCGTTGTGCCTTTCGAGCCGAGTTTTTAAATAACGCGACGTATAGTTGGGAAATTGCCTATAACACCAAAATTTATTCTGCTTTTTAACAAAGGGTCGAGAGAATTTAAAGTTTTTCTTAATATTAGTCGCCTTTCTCCATTTGTAGCGCACTGTGTGTACGGCCGTTCATGTTTTTTCCATGTTCAGATTCATTTATTGAAAATACGGTTATAACATATCGGCTTCTCTTGATTTTTTAAGCAATTTTGATCAAAGATCGGTCAGCGCAATTGTAGGCTTTATTTTGTTCTGTTTTTCTTTATTACATTTTTTTAAATTAAATAATCTAAAATAACTGAAAAGATCGATCGAAGAAAATATGATTCCACGTGCCAAGGATAACGGTCAATGTTCTATTCAAGTCAAATTTATTCGATTTTTGGTAAATAATTTTTTGTTAATACTTAATGATGAAATTAAGTCTCTAGCATGCTTGGCTTGGAAGCAGTGGTCAATATAATAAGGGGTGTCCTATTCAATTGGTGGGGAGTGTATATACAGAGAGGAAGATAGCGAGAGAGAGACAGATTCACTGAAGGAAAGCGGATCAGCTGTGACAAACACATAGTGAAAGCACTGAGCAAAACAATTTTAACTTTCCATTACATGAAGATAGGGAATGCAAAAAATGAAAATAGACTAGAACATGCTTGCATATATCAGCAGTCTGTATAGAAAATATTTGTGCCATTTGCTCTTAGCATCTCTGATAGTGGCTAATGGATATGGCACATAGAGAATCAATGATCTGTTTTTACGCAAAATATTGAAATATTGAACAGTCTTCTTTTTACTGCGCGGAACTAATATGTCGGATCGGATGACTATATTTTATAGCTGCCATAGGAAAGATCGGTCGTATAATAATCTTTGTGAGAATAACTTTTTTGTTTTCAATGATAGCGTTCTTTAACTCAGCAATTATAAGTATTATATGGTGTCACGGTTCTGCAAAAGTCGGTCCAAATCGAATGACTTTATGCTATAGCTGCCATAGGACAGATCGGTCGAAAATCGTTAAAGCTTTTGGACATAAATTCGAGGGAATCTTGTTTCAAAGCCAAAGCTTCGTTATACTTGGTATCAAAAATAATATCTAAAAATAATAAACAGGAATAAGCTAAAACTTATAAAAAAAGGAGAACTTAAGAAATCTAAAAAAATCATTTTGGTAAATCCGATAAAGAAGTAAAAATATATATATATAGTTTTTGGGCCACAGTTCCCGCTCAGTCCAAATATCTGACAAGCAATTATTTATCCATCTGCACTAACAACAATCACTAATGCTTTACCACAATATGCTGCAGTGTAGCGCTATCGCTCAGAGAGAAAGAGATATATATATATGGAGAGAGAGTGAGAGAGTAGCGAGAGCTTCTCACCGAGCATAGGCGGCCATATACGGCCACGATCACCACTCATACTCATACTCATATCTCAGTTTAAGTTAGACACTACGGCTGAGCGGACGGGAATTTTTTTTCAGTGCGTTCGCTTTTGTTCATACATATATATATGTACAAAAGAATACCAAGCAACTTATCGTTTAATTTTTGGCGTTGCTTTTTCTATTTTTTCCAATATTTTTTTTCGTGTGTGTTAATATATACGAGTATTTTGGTGTATGACGATACCTTAGCCGCATTTAATATGTATGTTAGTGCTCGGAGTGTACGTTTGGAAAAAGCCAACGGTTGACTTCTGATGAAATTCACAGAAGTGTATAATTGAAAATGAAATTCAAATTGTCCGCTGGGCATTGAAACAAAAAAAACAACGAAACGAAAACGAGAAAAGAAAAGCCGCTGCCGCCGCATCTAAAAGCAAAATCCATAAACGAATAACAACAACGACAATGGAAAGAAGTGACTCCAAACTGAGAATCATGATGGGGCTGCTGCTGGTAAACTGGACAACTATTATGCTGTCAAGTGCCCTGCCTGCGCCTTCACAATCTCAGAGGCGTTACAATCGATTGCCTGTGGCCACCCTTGTCGCCATGCCCACAGGAGAATGGGAGAAAAGTCCTGCCTCAAGTCTGATTCAATCTAAGCCTTCCGATATTTGTACACATTGTCACTGCCCAAGGAATACGGTGATATGCGATTTTGTGCATAATCAAACTGTAAGTAATCAAATTGTAGAATTAGGGGAAAGTAATAAGATTAGTATAAGCCGTGTAGAAGTTGAGCTACGTTTGGTTACAGGGATGCAGTTTACAAAAATATTGGTTAACAGCATGGTTTATAAATAAAACCAAATCGTGGTTTTGGTTCACGCATACTGTTTTTTGTTTGTTTTTCATTAAGGGGGTCTTCTACCTTTGAAAATTATTTTTTTCGATTTTTTTGTTTTACCTTATTATTTTAGCTTGGATATTCCCCTTTCATCCCCTTTAACCCATTTTCAAATATTCGAAATAGTTTTGCAGATATAGCCATTTTAGTGGAGCAATGTTCTTGCTATAGTGAGTATTTTACACATTACTCAAAACTTTAAATGCGTTTTTCTCGAAACCACGTTTTTTGACCTGGTAGCCATGATTGGGCCAGTTCTACTGAACCGATTTTGATCAGCCATGTTGCAATCGACGCATAATTGATGTAATTCTAGCCCGTACCTCAATCAAGAGGAAAAACAATTTTTTACTATTTTTTTACACTAAACTACACAAAAAAAAACTTGAAAATTCGAAATTTTTTTTTTAAACGGCCCCCAATTTTTTAAAAAAAATATTGAAAATTATGATTGAGGTACGGGCCAGAATTACATTAATTCTGATCATAACCTCATTTACCGTTTTCAATTCCGATAACCTTGAGTCCCGGAATCATGGCCACCACCTCTAAACCTTTTTTTTTGAGACCTTAATTGGCAGGCCGATAACTTTTTGAACAGCCCTCGAAATCCAAACATTTTTTTTTATATTTTATTATATTGTTAATTAATAACTCAAATCCAAAAACCAAACTGAAAAAGCTCTTATAGTTTTTTTCCCAGAAATTTTTTAAAAACACTTATAAAACGCTGTTCAAAGGTAGAATACCCCCTTAAACAGTGAAAACCATATTAAGTCAATCGTTCGAAATGCATACACAAACTTTTAGATAATGAAAAGCGTTCTAGCGTTTAAACTAGGCATTGATGACCCATTGATGAAATGAACCCGAGTTTTAAAATGGTTAGTGATTCGGTTAACGGGCGCTAGTTTAAAGCACCTAAGTGGGCTACGTGTAGTTTAAAGCACCAAATGGGCTAATTAGAGCCTTAGTAGCACCACCACAAAGTAAGTTATCCTTCTATAAATCTATATTTGTTAGAATCCCCTTTCAGAGTACACCTCTGTCAATGCGCACACACAAACACCTGATTCATTAGCATAACCTGTTGAACTGGTTGAATGAGCAGAGCCGTTTTTTGTTTTGTTTTTTTTTTTGGGTTTGTTCTTTCATTTTGCACGCAATGCGCCGCCGCCGTTGAGGCAAATGTAGCTGTTAATTGTTGCTGCCGTTTTTGTTTACATTTAAAATAGAGACAGAGACAGCGCCAACTACGATTCTAAGGTGCAGTCATTATATAATATTTCACTCAAAAATATAATAACTATTATCAATCAACCCATGAATCATAAGGTGCTTATATCGTTGTGTTTACAATTTCTTCGCAATCATTTGGCAAAAGCTTCCCCCCGCTTATTCGTATTTTGTGTATGTAGAGCCAAAAGTGTCTACAAGATACATTTGTATACATGCCTTGGTATGTGTGTGTATATTTAAACATAGAACAAATTGATAGAAATTAAGACTAGTCATTTTAGCTGTTATTAATCCTATCCGAATTATACTTCAAATACTTTTCTTTATTTCCTATTGAGGTCTGGGTATATCATTTAGATCAATTCAAATCAGGAAAAAAACTCAGATCGGTAGTTAAGGTGGTTTAGTGATTGAAAGATGTGTTAAACCACCGGTACGGTTTACAAAAATGTTTTTGAATCAAATTAAACAATATGTGGTTTTCGTTTAAGGTTTTCTCTTGTTATTTTTTTTTTTTAGCTATTTTTGTCCTCCTTGTTGTTTATATATTTTGTGTGTGTAGTGCTCTCCTTCTCTTTAACCTACAACTGCAAGTGTATACAAATATTGACAGATACAGGGTATATAACATTCGGGTTTGGCCAATTTTTATGCTTGGTTTTATGAATATCTACTTATATGTACACCAAGTTTTGTTTGGTTTAACCAATTAACAACAATTTTTCATTTATGTGTCGATTTGCTTTGTCTATGCCATATGTGTATATTGTACAATATATATGTATATACTCGTGTACATTGTACATATACATATATATATATATATGCGTGTGTGTCTGACAACTACCTCAACTACAAATTAATTTGTTTTTAAAGCAACAACAAACAATTACTATTCATATACAACAACAACATCTTTGCTATAATATAAATTGCAATTACAGAAAGCATTCGATAATCAAGATGAACACTAGCAAAGTCAAAACCAGTTGAAGTTGAATACTCTCATAGCAAGCACATTTGTTTAAGTACCCAAAAATTCGAATCGAGTTGATTATGTTACGTTTTCAAGAACATTTATTAGAGGGATTCCTGAAAGTTATTTGCTTTTGATTTTGATTTCGTGAAAGCAAATCAATACGGGATTTACACGATGAAGCTAACTTCACAATTTTGAAAATAGAGTGTTCAAACCTTCTAGACATATATTTTAATCATCATTACCTATCGATCCGACATACATCATTTTCCGATCAGATGAACGATAGAAGAGTTGCCAACAATGAAAATTCCCAACGCCCACAATTTTGAAGATGAAAAATACCTTATATCTCCCTCAATTTTGAAAATAGATTGTTCGAATCTTCTAGACATATATTTTAATCATTATTACCTATCGATCCGCCATGCATCATTTCCCGATCAGATGAGCTATAGTAGAGTTGCCACCCCCGCAATTTGGAAAAATCCTCACATCTCCCACAATTTGAGAATGTTGTAATCTAATAAAATATTCTTAAATAAACCTTACCATGAGTAACGGGTATATCGAAGTCGAGCAGGGCCGACTTCAACTTACGCTCTCGTTTTCTGTACGGTGGTTGTGTTTAGTTAAATTGTGCTCATTTCAAGAACTCAAAATGTTTGAGAAAATTTCGTTCTAATTAAAGGTTTTTCCCCATCAAGTTTTGGGATTTGGTTAAAAATCGTCATTAGATTAGATTGCCAAGATTATAGCTCGAAAATGTCGTCGGTATGAAGAGAATGGTTTTAAAAAATTTAATTTTAAATTTAAGAACACAACAATTTTGAAATATGATTGGATTCCCCTACACATCCAATTAGTCATTGCCGAGAGTCCATGAAATTCAAACTTTTTCCCCCCTCTCTATTACGTTTAAATTCATTCGGCGTTTTAATCTCCAAGTTGGAAGGCGTTTACAACGGATGTAGGCGTGGCATTGTGGGCCAAGCGGGCGATGAAAGTTCTCCATTTGACGTCTGTCTCTGGTAGATACAGAAATTTATCATGTGCTTTTCGTGGGCGTAACATTATCGCTAAATTGACTTCTAGTCGTCATATGGCTAAGTGCAATGTTGACGAAAAATGTGACTGAGAGTTTCCCCGATTCATCCTCATCCACTCGTTGTCTTCATTCCATTTATAGAAGACGAAGTAAGCATATACACAATATTTAGAGAATGGGGCAAGGGGATTGTGTATGTTTGTGTGATTGTTTTTAGAAATGCCTACTTAAATGCCACTCAAATGGCTACTTAAACTACTTTTCAACAAAATGGTAATGGGTAGGTAGTAAAAATTCATCAAGTGGCTAATTGAATGCCTTCGGATTTAAAATAAACGACTCAACGCCCCGAGAGGTGTCTAGCGACAAAGAGACACAGAGAGTGAGCAAAGTGAGAGGATTTATATATAATTAATTTTTTTTTTTTTTAAGACAAACAAACCCACAGATGGTAAAGACTTATCGAACCATATGGCAATTCGATACAGCAGATCTTCTTTTTCCTGGAAAAGCTATATTAAACCGGTTCGATTCTTGCTTTTGGGTCTCTAGAACCAAACCGAACATTATAAATTATTAAATTAAAAAGTTGTGTTTTCTTTAGCGAAGTTATTTAAGCGAAGACGATAAGCGATTGATTGTTTTATCATTGGTAACATTGGTTTATTTTACAAACTAAAATATTCACTTCAATGCACTGAAAATCGATCGACTTTGGAAAGCAACCCCCACCTTTTAAAAGTGGCCTGAACAGCCGATTTAGGCAAAGTGATGTCAATTAATAAACGTAAACTATTTGTTTATCATTCTTGCAACTGCTTTAATCACATTTAAAGCTTATTAATAAATGCTAACTATTTTTACAGTTTAATAGATTAAACTGTTCGGTAAGGGAAGTCCAAATATTTATATTTAAACTTCATTTGAAAATCATTTGCTTATGCAATTACTTTTTTTTGCTTGATGTAAACATCCGACATAAACATTTGACTTGGGTTGATATGACGACAGGTCGTTTGGCGGAGATTATTGGCAATTTGATGAGAAATTCAGTAAATATTTATTATTTGTTGAATTTGATCTTTAAATAAATCAAACTAAATATTTCGGTTAAAATTTCAGCACAAATGAATGTGATCTACAATTTATTAAAATGACAAAGTGGAAAGCTTTTTCTATTTTGCTTTCTGTAAAAGAGCTAAAAACTTTAAATAATATCGCTACAACGAGAACTACGAAAACCGACCAAACCGCACTCCTTCTCTTATACGTCGTAACCCTTTGGCATTGTTGCTGTGGCGATATTTGTGATTTGGCCAGGTCGTTTTGAAGACATCGCTAGATTGTGCGATGTAGAGTTAGTCATATCAGTTCGAATGCTAGCCAACTCGAAGTCATGAATGATTAAACATGTAATAATCACGGTCAAGTCCGACTCTAATAAACCCTTCACTTGCTAGAGGGACTAGGTACGCTCTTTTTAATCACAATCTTACATTATTGACCTGTCCAAAAAAGAATCAAAGTTGTTTTTAAGCATATTAAAAAAGCAACAACAGAGCCATCGGCTGAGCCAAATCCAACCAACTTCAAAGACAAGCCACTTGCATTTGCTGTTACTTTCCATATTTCACAATATTTTTGGGTGACTTCCACATGGTCTACGTATGTGATGGTTGAATGGTCTGATGCGGGTGCGTGTCTGTACAATTTCCGCATAATTGGCATGAATCAAACAAGTCGCAACCATATTTGGTAAACAAAAGGGGGGGAGGAGCGAGGGCAGCACCTGCCCGTTCCGACAAGACATTGCGGTGTGGCCTCGTTTTGGGTTCAATGTCTGACTGCAGCTGTGCCAACTCCCCTGCCAATGCCTCGTTTGCTTCTATTGGCGCACTTGTTTGTGGTCGTCTGTTGAGATTTTTCTTGCATTTATGTTTATTATGATTTGTCGCAGCATCCTCCTCGTCAGTCTGCACCCCACCACTCTCCCCACTTGTCTTCTTATTCATCAGTTTTCAAGTCGCTCTCGTATTGGGCGCAATTTCTTTCAATTGCTCCAGTTTCTTGTTTCTTTCTTAGCTTTTCTTTGCTTTTTCCTCCCTACTTGACTTTTGCTTAAAGAGGAAGTCTCAATTACGTGTGAGTTTTAATTCGCTTGTTTGTCTGTTTTTCTCTCTCCCTTTTTATGCCCAGAAATTTACAAAAAAAAAATAAAAATAAACAACACACAGTTTATGAAGTTCGAAGTCTGTCTGGCTATATTTAGTTGGTTTAACTTCGCCTTTTTTCCACAGTTTCCATTTTCCCAAAACAACTTTTTTTGTCGCCAACAAATTTTCATGAAATATTTTTAGATTGAGAATTTTTGGTTCTGATGCTTCGAGCGGAAATAGCAGCCGTCGACCGGCTGGAGAGTGCCAAAAGCAACAAACAGCATATAAATAACAACAAAAACAAAGCCAATTAAAAATAAATTATGATATGCATTTCGGAAAAAACAAAAACGCAGCACATGGCACCTACATCCATTTTCATTTAAACCACATGGAACAAGCATGTGGCCGGATTTTCACACACAAAATTGACCTGGTCAAACAGCACCACCTACCACCTAAGGCCAGGTCCAGCGAATATACATACATATGTAGCTACAAAGTAGCATGTTTCGAGCACAAATTCTTAAAAAAAAAATCGAGAAGGCAAAGCTAACTTCGACTGTGCCGAAGTTTTAATACACTTGCAAAAGTTCACTCCAAATGATTTATCCGGTAAAATATATATAGGATATAGATATCAGATATTTATAAATTCAAAATCATTGAGAATCAAAATTTGATCATACAAAAAAATCTTTTCTTAGTAAATCACATTTTCCGACCGATCCGTCCTATGGCAGCTATATGCTTTAGTCATCCGATTTTGATAAATTTTTTTAGAATTATGTGGAAGCACATGAAACTAATATTTACCAAGATTGGTGAAGATACGATAAAAAACAAAAAAGTTTTTCTCACTAGAACTAGTTTTTTGACCCACTGTTTCTATGGCAGCTATATGCTATAGTCATCCGATTTTGATACATTCGTCCAGTATTATGTGGAAGCATATGAATCTAATTTATATCAAGGTGAGTGATGTTACGATGGAAAAAAAAAGTTTTTCAAACTATAACTATTTTTTTGACCGATCGTTATGACAGCTATATAATATAGTCATCCGATCCGGCCGGTTCCAACATATTAGTTGCGTCCAGTAAAAAGAAGACTGTGCAAAATTTCAGCTCGATAGCTTTAAAACTGAGGGACTAGTTCGCGTAGAAACAGACAGACAGACGAAATTGAACTCAGCTCGTCGTCCTGATCAAGAATATATATAGTTTATGGGGTCGGGGCCTTGTACAGAAAATGAGGCATGACGTATCGAATTTTCGAACTAACATTTCGACTGATACTTTTAAGTTAATACTTTAAATATCATTTTTATACATTCATTTATTGGTATTGTATATGTATTAGTTTTAATTTAAGACAACGGTGCGGCTTCCGTCCGGTCTTAAGCGAGAGGTGTACTTAACGCCTACCAAGAAAAATGATTTTACTTTTTTTTAGCTATTCCAGCCATACAAGTAAGGTGTGAACGCATATATAATTTTTTTTTAACTACTTTTTCTGTGATTTTAAAGGATCTTTAAATTTACTGAAATAAACCAGAACCTTTTCCGACCAGATCCAGAACCAAAACTGGAACCGAAAACGGAACACGTTTCGGTTTGATTTCCAATTTGTATGTCATCACTTTTTACACCTGATAGTGAAGTGATCATTGCGCTTAGAATATGCATTATCATAGTACAAGAGCTTGGGGACCACAGTCGGATCAGTGACTGGCCCAATGATGGCACAATCATTGGCAAACCATCGCCATTGTTGTTGTTCTGGCGTTGTCGTCACCCCAGGCACTTCAAGTCAAACTATTTTCACTTAATTTAATGAGAAAATTGCACAGAGAGGGCGCAGACGTTTAGAGCTTTGGGTGCTGCGGGATACGGGTGCCGGGAGTGTTGGGTGCTGGAGCAATGAACGTTGCGGTCAAGTTGCCATTATAGTTGTTGTTGTTGTCGCAGACATTACGCTTAAAAATAATACAGAATGCAAGAAATGTAAGTCAAGCATGAAACAGAGGGAAACCATCCATTCACCCATTCATCTTGCTATCTGTATACATACACACATATCTTATCTTGCCACTCCTTTTACTCCTCTCTCACAACACAGCTGTCACGCATATGGAACAGTGCCTATTCAGTACCACAAAGAGTTACAGGCATTGAGGTAACACTTGAGAGAGGCACCCAACTGGAGCTACACGAGGGCTTTTTTCGTTTAGAAAATCGTGTCAATCGCTTTGTAGTAAATGGTGTCCAAGGCAATGATCAGGTGGAAGTGACACACGATGCCTTTCGTGACAATCAGGGTGGCTATCCGGATATACAGATACTGAATGTGGCCAAAGTATTTTTGCGCGAAAATTCCTTTTCTGGTGAGTACGGAATACCGTGACAAAAGCTTCCCAAACTTTGACTCTCTGCTCTCTCTTATGATAAAATCTAGAATGGAAAATTTTATACTTGAATCAAAATTGTCTTACTCTTTCATTTAACAGGCCGTGAATTCAAGCTACGCGTGGAACATAGCCAGGAATTGATATTGTTTAAGGGGGCCTTTTCCAATATGAATATGACCTGCACTTTTGCTCATATAGGACAACTTGTGATGCATGAGAAAGCCTTTAACCCCAGCACAGATCGTAGTGCCAGGTCACAAGTTAATGTAAGTTTTAAGCCTATGCTCTATCTGAACGCCTAATTTTCTTCATCTACCTTCTTCTTCTTATTTCAGCTGCTTATTGAAGCGGCTCATATGGAACGTATACACAGTTTCGAGGTATCCATGAATAAGATCAGTTTTACCAAATCTACTATAGGCAGTATACTAACGCATGCCTTTGATGTGACCAAAATTAATGAACTGTTCTTTGAGGATTGCCGCATTGAGACCATTGAGGCAAAGGCTTTTACCAGTAAGCTGCAAAGTGAACATGTCTCAATAACAGGCACCATTATCGGAACCATAGACAGTGAGGCCATTATGGGTAGTGGCATATCCAAGCTAACGCTTAAGAATAACACGTGAGTTTCAAATTGGTTTGAGTTTTGAACACAAATTAATACGATATGAGTGCTTTGATGAAAGGTTCTAGTTGAGAACTTAATTTATTTCGGATTTCGGTACTGATACGGTACCCGGAGTTTTATATCGGTATTTTCTTTATATCTTTGTACCGGTATAATAAATTTTATTTTAAGATTCGGAAACGTAAATTGTTAAAGATATCAAAAAAATACCGAATATACCTCAGGGAAAAAATGGGGTTGATCGAATGCTCTGATATCTGGTTAAACAACTTTCGTTTCTGAAGTTCGGCAAGACAGAGTTTTTCTTTAAAAAAATTTAATATCAGTTGAAACGAATTTAAAACGGTAATTTGGCATGAATTTTCAAGCCCGATTTTTGTCTCATCTCCTTGCTAACAAACATACCAAAGTTTTCTCGATTTCAAGCCGATTTCCTCTTGGTTCAATTCAAACGTTAACGGTTATACAACAAAATTTGTAATATCGGCATCAGTTTTGGTTTATTTGATCGGGCTGCAAACCTAAATTTTGGAAAGGTTCGGTTCGGTCCGGGTCGTACCAATGCGCTGAATCTCTGGGTTCGGTTCACGGACCGGTTCCTGGTTTCGAACGGCAGGTTTGGGTCGAGCTTGGTTCTCTTAAAAAAATATATATAAGTTTATTTCCGAAACAATTTAAAAGATTCAATTAGTTTGATCATCTATTATTTTATTATATAATACGCTGCCTTGTTTCAGTAATCAAGTCCCGAACTTCGATTAAAATTTCAAAAATTTCATAGAATCGAACACCACAAGACATTTTTGGGATTGATTAGTCCGGATTTCTTTTTCGTCCGTGTAGGCATTATATCAGTCTGGAACTGTTATTTGTCTCACTAATTCTTACATTATAAGAAACGGTTTTAGTGTTGATGCTCGTCACCAAAGTTAGAAGAATATTTTAAAGACCTAAAAAGATCCGAGGGCCCAAAAGCGTGTGAGTCATTTAAAGATTAAAGTTTTCCGGTTTTATTATTGATTAACAGTTTTCCGGTTTTAAACACTACATGAACTATAGTTAATTTACAATTTTTTTGCAGCATTAACGACATCAAATCGGAGGCTCTCCAAATCTATAGTGTTGATGTGTTTATACAGGAGAATACGGTGAACCATTTGGCCACCGATTGGTTAATGGTTAAAAACGGCGAACAAATGGGTGGCGCACAGATTGTGGTTGAGAATAATCATTTCACGGACTTTCGTCACATGGATTTGGGTCCTTCGAAACATTTTAATTGCACATTTGCCAACAATTGGTTAGGCACTCCACAAACTGGCAGTTTAAATTTCACCAGCTGCCAAGTGCATCGCCTTAAAGTGGATCGCTCCTGCAGCTGTGACAGCAGCTATGTCAACTCGTGGACCGATCATGATCTCAGCTCGGAGATCTTTTGTTTGTTAAGCAAACGGGAGCAGGACTGCTTTAATGCCAGCAGCGTGAATCAAAGACGCTATGCAAATGAGGCCTGTGGTGGAGTCTCCAATAATCGCACACTTCAGTGCATGGATGGCACCAAGCTGGTGTGGCGCAATGGTCAGTTTATAACCAAAGAGGAAATCGCTCAAATGAATCGCGGTCTGGATATTGGCACTGTGATCCTTTGGTTGGTTATAGGCATGGCCAGTATTGCGCTATTGGTACTTCCTGCTATTCTATTTGTCTGTTGTCGGCGCAGCACGGGCAATGCACCGACTTTATGCAGTAATCTGCATAAATGTAACTTCACCGAAACGGAACGTAAGTCCCTGCAAGCCGAGGCTAATCTGTTAAAGGAGGGTTCACCTTGGCGTAAGCAATTGGAGAAGCTCATCAGTGGCAAACTAACGGTAAACGAATGCAAGGATCTCATCACAGATATTGTCAACAATATGCCAAATCTGCCCAGCGGCATCAATATCAAACTCTCATGCCATTTGGATAGCCATCATCATGCGGAGGCTATTTATCATCAACAGCTGCAGCACCAGCAGTTGCCTCTACCAATCTCACTGCCCAGTGCACCACCCTCAGCAGCGGCCGGTCAGGATGAGCCCATCTATGAGGAGCCACAGCAGCCCTTACTCTCTAGCGAATACTCATCGCCGCATGAGGGAACAGCTCCAGTTTATTCGGAGCCCATTAACTCATCAACCAGTAAGTATGAAGAAGGAGGATACGAAGGTCTCGATTGGAATAGGAACACTGGTTCCGGTTAATTGGGCACAAAAATTTAAAAAAAAAATATCCCATTGGCTGTGAGTCCCCCCCACTCCCCACTTAACCGCTCGAAGTTGTAACTAAACTAATCCGAAAGAATTTGTATACCCTTGCAAAGGGTATAATAAAATTGTGCTGATGTTTGTAACGCATAGAAGGAGGCATCTCCGACCCAATAAAGTAAATATATTCTTGATCAGCATCAATAGCCGACTCGATCTAGCCCTGTCCGTCTGTCTGTTTCTATGCTATCTCCTCCCTCAGTTTGGAAGCTATATTGACCATTTTTTGCAAAAAGCAGGGACCGTAACAGTTATAAGTTTTATCAAAAAAGTCATTATTTAACAGGTATATTTTGCGTTTTATAATAAAACTTGGGAAATAACAATTATTTTTGGATTTTTTTTTAAAACTCCGGAAATACCAATTATTTTATGATTTTAATTTTATTACTCTGTTCATAACAGTTATTTTTGATTTTTATAAAAAAAATTTTCATGATAACAGTTATTGATGACTTTTATTTATAAAAGTCATCAATAAAAATTATTCAAAGACTTTTATTTTAAAAGTCATAGCATAAAAGTCATTTGCATATATCGCAATGATAGAGCCATTGAGGACCAAATCGTAAACATATACTTGATCAACTCGGCAAGAGTAAACGACCCACTTCGAATTTGTTTTTAAGCCAATTGACATAGACATCGACTTAATGAAATATTGGGAAGAAAAAAAATTTGCTCTTTCCCATTTGTATCAACTGACAAAGGTTGTCAACAGCGTGCCCGCTACTCAAGTAAGTGTAGAGAGAGGATTTGACATTGTATTGACACACTTGAGATATAATTTGTCTTCCGAATCCTTGCAAAAGATTTTACTAATAAAATTAAATAATAAATAAAATTTTAATTTGATGTTACTCGAACTAGTCAAGCTGATTAAGATTATGTTTACAAGTTTTTCCTCAATGGCTTTATTATTGCGATATATGCAAATGACTTTTATGCTATGACTTTAAAAATACAAGTCTTTGAATAATTTTTATTGATGAGTTTTATTTTAAAAAGTCATCAATAACTGTTATCATGTAAAAAAATTTATAAAAATCAAAAATAACTGTTATGAACAGAGTAATAAAATAAAAATCATAAAATAATTGGTATTTTCGGAATTTGTAAAATAAAAATCGAAGAATAATTCTTAATATAAAACTTTTATATAAAAATTGCAATATAACTGTTAATTTATATTTTAACTGTTACCAGTAACTGTTATATCCGGTCCCTGGCAAAAAGTATTTAAATACATTTGGGCTAAACATTTGTCGGAACCGGCCGGATCGGATCACTATATCATATAGCTGCCATAGGAAAGATCGGTTTTATTGAGAAAAACGTTTTTGTTATCAAAGGTAGCGTGTTTATACATGTTATTCGTGAATATTATTTGGTTCGAAAAATCGGATAAATATATCGTAAAGCTCCTATACCAGAATCGGCTTCTGGCTTGTTCAGACAAATGGTTACGTAAAGTGGCACCATCTGTTGGTCAGCTTGGGATAGGTTCTAAGCGAAAATAAATTTTGTCTAAGATAATTAGGAAAACCAATTCTTATATAAAATAACAAAAACTGCAAGGGTATTTAAACACCAACGGAGCCGATGTTAGCCTTCTATTATTTCTTTTCTTTTATATTTAAGTGTATTTAAAGTTGTATTACTTGTTAAGTAAATTTGTAATCAAATGATTTTATATGTACCCAGAAAGCTTATTGTCTTCTGTTTATATTGTTGCTTTATCGTTGCACAAACGATAGGGTATTGGGTATATCAAATTTTACTAAAATTTACAGAGAAACTACAAAATTGCACATAAATTGTAACTAACTTATTTAATATAATTAGATCTTTAGCAGATCAAAGGTATTGTAAAAATAGTTTAAAATGGTTTTCGAAAGTTTTGGGTGTTTTTAAGATTTGTTATTTATGTTTGAAAGAGTCCTTTAAGGTTATATTAAAAAAATTTAAAAGATTCTCTGGTATAAGTAAAACAGTTCTACATATCGTAAATATTGATCCATATCCATGCAAAATTCAATTCTTTCACCGAATCGATAAACGGTTTGGTCAGTTTATTTTATAGTTCGTGCAATTGATTGTTACGATTTCAGGGGCATTCTGTTCCCATACGAGAAGATCCTATGATCAAATTTAAACTAAAAAAAAAACATAAAATCAAAGTCATATGCAGAACGCAATCCACATAGAATCCACAAAGCAAATTTGTATGTAAAAGTCAAAAAATTATAGCGAAATGTGTATTGCATGCAAAACCATCAATAAATAGCATCCACAAGCCACATGATCCACAGTCATATGCAGAACGCAATCCACATAGAATCCACAAAGCAAATTTGTATGTAAAAGTCAAAAAATTATAGCGAAATGTGTATTGCATGCAAAACCATCAATAAATAGCATCCACAAGCCACATGATCCCCATAAATATGTGCTTTCCATGATGGCTGGTATCTGTCTGAAAGACCCACACAGAACATTTCTATATGTGTTTAACTCAATTCTAACCACTTTCTACACACACACACACTCACGCACGCACACAGGCCAGGCCCTGATTATGGAGCACGAAAGACCACAAAGGTATACAATTTGACTTGGTTCAACGCTTTAAAAGTAGTTTGAAATTTGGTGCTGGTACTCAAAACAACATGCTTTAGCCTAACCTAACCTTAACTTAACTTCTACGTTACCTCATTCTAAATCTTATCTTCCTTTTTCTACAGATGCGAATGACATGCCGCCGGCATATCAGGCCCAATATGCCACACCCCTGCCCAAGCCGCCCCATTTGCCGTCCAGCCATGGCAGTTATGCCACGCCCGTTTGGCGTTCCACTGCCAGCGCCACGCCCACACCGCAGCCACCTCCTCCGCCCATTACACATGCCCAGCGACATGTGCGTGATCTACGTCAGGATCTCGAAGCCAGGCCACAATTTCATCCCAATCAGTTGAGTTCACTTCGCAATCAAAAACTGCAACTACAGTCCATACCCTATACACCACCACCACCGCCCTTATCAAGTACAGTGCGACCTCAGTACAGTAAGCATAGCTTTGAGTGTCTGGATGGGGCCGCCAGTTTGGCTGCCATGGAGCATATGGATATGCGTGGAGCTGCCGGTGGTTTGTTACCCGATTCGGGATCGGATCATTCCGGTGGCAGCGATGAGACTGTCAAAATTGATGATGTTATTGAATATGTTGATGCCTAAAAGTAGGCAATCCGCATTGAACAAACATTTTGTGATCTATTTGTATATAATTAAATAAAAAATAATTATTCATAAACCACATGACGCGTACTACCTAACTATATATCGCTGTATACTTGTTTGTTTTTTTTTTGTAGCTTTAATAAAAAAAAAAAAACAGATAAAAACCATTTTCCTTGTCTGAAAGGTTGACTCACTAATATTTAGCTTGGTATCAAATTTAAAGTTTTGCACTTGTTTAAACGAAACAGCAAAATGCAAATAGTCGTATTAATCACCATCCGACTGGCAGTCTTATTAATATATATAAAAATTAATTTTGCAGCTCGTTAAAAAAATGCATCGAAATGTTGAAAAACTTGATTGGCTGCCAGTGATTCGTGCCTTCTAGCCACTACCATCATCGCTGACGCCTCCTATTCAAATTGCGTTCTTAAATGCCTATTGAGTAAATTTAAATGGTCAGTCAGTTCGATCAGCTTACGTCATAAAAACCAAGTGCAAGCTGAGTATTATGGCGTCTGGGTGGCATGCCAAAAAGGAGATTTCAATGTCATAAATTCTTAAGCTTTAGACGGGATGGTTTCTGGGGTTCTTTACGTCTGCTATATGAAAGTTAAATCAATAGTTATAAATTCCTAATTCGTATCGCATTTCTGTCTTCGTGTAGATCACGTATTGCATGCATGCATCGTTAACCCAGCAGTCTGAAAAATATCTCTGGGTTTTTAAGCTGTCTGAACCCAATTGCTCCCATAGCTCCGAGTTATTTACTTGCCAATTGGGGCCAACTTGTCGCGCACGCAATTACGTCGCATCGGAAACAAAAACAAAATGCGTGGAATATAAGAGCTAGAGCTTCCATTTTTCAGTGTAGACTTGTATCGTCTGCACGGAGATCAAGTTTATTTCAAATTTTTGCGACGCCCCCTTTGCCCCCCTTTAGATTCTTCTTTGAAAGTCTTAGTTGGAATGTTTGTGTATCAGATTATGGTCTAACTACAATAACATGGTTTTGACTCTCGCAAATAATTTATACCAATTTCATTCATAATTTGTTTTGATGTTAAGAGTTTAAGTTGGTAGAATCATTTACGTTTGTTATGATGTACATTTATATATATTTCCGTTTCAGTATAAATTCAATTTAAAATTTAAAAATACTTTTGCGCCTATCATTAAGCTACACTTGACAACCTTAAATACATTTTTAGTGTCAATGTTAACTGAGACTGGTTTACATATTCGCTTTGGTTGATTTGCCACAATCTCTTAGCAAAATACCAGAGGTTTAAAAGATTCACTATAGATCCCTTTGACTACCACTTTTTTTAGTCAATGACTCAGGGCTCACCCGTTATATTCACTAGACATTGGTCTTTCCGACTACCTCTTGTTCCGACCTGGCCGAGCATAACCTCTGTTCTTACGAAGAAACCAAAAATTGTGTTGATTCTTCGACCGCCCCGAACTACGAGAAATTTTTTTAACGCATCGGGAGTAAAAAAGTTTAAAACGAGAAGGCAAAGCTAACATCGACTGTGCCGAAGTTTTATTACCCTTGAAAAACTTTACTCCAACTGATTTAACCGGTAAAATATATATAGGATATAGATATCAGATATTTAAAATTTTTAAATCATTGATAATAAAAATTTGATACCATAAAAAAAACTTTTCTTAGTAAAACACATTTTCCGACCGATCGGTCCTATGGCAGCTATATGCTATAGTCATCCGATTTTGATAAATTTTTTCAAAATTATGTGAAAGCATATAAAACTAATATATACCAAGATTGGGGACGCTACGATAAAAAACAAAAATTTTTCTCACTAGAAGTAGTTTTTTGACCGACCGTTTATATAGCAGCTATGCTATAGTCACCGATTTTGACAATTTTTTCAGAATTGTGTGGAACATATAAAACAAATATAACTACGATTGGAGACGCTATGTTATGGCAGCTATATGCTATAGTGATCCGATTTTGATAAATTTTTCCAAAAATGTGTGAAAGCATATAAAACTAACATATACCAAGATTAGTGACGCTACGATGGAAAACAAAAAAGATTTTCTCACTAGAACAAGTTTTTTGACCGACCGTTTCTATGGCAGCTATATGATATAGTCATCCGATCCGGCCGGTTCCGACATATTAGTTGCGTGCAGTAAAAAGAAGACTCTGTGCAAAATTTCAGCTCGATAGCTTTAAAACTGAGGGACTAGTTCGCGTAGAAACAGACAGACGGACGGACGGACAGACGGACAGACGGAATTGAACTCAGCTCTGGGCAAAATTAATATACACTTTTCAAGTGTATAAAAAATAAAAACCCCTAACACTTATTTGCACACCCAACAGCAAGAATCATTACTCCTAGATCCACCGATCAGATGATTAATAGTCTTAAGCAAATCAAATTATTCGGAGCCGCCACAATACTCGTACAAAGACTTCTACATCTTTAGGTTTAAGATTTATGTACCAATATTTCAAAAATGTATTAGGTCTCTGACAAGATCTTTACTAAATGGTCTTGTCCCTAGGGCAAATGTAGGTACACACACACAGATAGATGTGTGTAAGTGGTCATACATCTATTGTTGTGGGGGAGGCTGTGAGAAGGGTAGGGTGAGGTGGGTAGGGCAAGGGGCTCCAAATGATATCTTCAATAACAAGTGTCAAGCGATGCGTGTCAGAACGCGCATTCAATTAAGCGCGGCACGAGCAATCAAAGCCAGCAAAAGACCACCGTGTCCGTCATTCTTCTAGCCACCAGCCTTCCCAGCTACCAGCTCTCCGTTTCAGCTTCAGCCTGTAGCTGTAGCTCCAGCTCTAGCCATAATAAACAAAGCAAAAAACAAATAAAGGCGAAAAATTCTTCGAGTTTTGTGCTTAGAAACGCAGACGCAGCAGCAGCCACATTGGCGCGACAAGAGAGTTTGTTTTTTGGGATCCAAAAACAAAAAAGAGTCCAAGATTGAATGAATGCTCTGTGGCTGGGAGTGATGAGCAGAAAATAGCTATATTTGAAAAAAAAATTACAGGCTTTCTTTGGCTCGCAAATGTTGATGGAAAATTAGTTAAATTAAAAAGACATAAATATATTATGGAATTTTTACACTGTATTACTTTTGATCAGGGCTGCATCTGGAGTCGGAGTCTTCGGGCTTTTTAAAAGTTCGGAGCGAATTTATTTTTATTGCCCAAATCCAAACCTAAACCAAGGAACAAAAAAAGTAAAAAAGGTTCGTTACCAAAAAGAAACAGTTTTATATAAAAAAAAAATCTCGATTCAGGAGCAAATTCATAATAATGTTTCCTGATGTAGAACAATTTCGTTTACTCGATGCTGAACCCACAGGAATGGCTAAAATTTGTCTCTCCAAAATTTGTAATCGTTTTAGATCGTTGGAAGGAAGGGCCAAATATTTATTTATTTCTGCATCTATTACATTCTTTTTAAGTTTTCTCTTCTTCGGTTGTATCATTTTTAGGAGATTCTGGCACTACTTGCTCATCATTTATATCGGAGAGCATTGCTTTTATTGCAGTTAATACATTCGCCCTTTTCTCATCAGATAAAAAATGTATCTCCTTAAACTGTGAGCTTAAGTGAGCAGTTGCTGGAAGACTGCCTAGTTCTGGCTTTGAATTGTTTCATTAGTTCCGAGTCGAAAAGATCGATTGAACAAATTTGCATAAGTTTTTCGCATCACAAGCTTACTTATAGATAATGTATTCATATATAGCGATTCTGTCAACCACTTTAAATTTGATGTTGAATTTGCTTGAGTTTTTAAGGTATGCTAAATTTTATGATAAAGCTAAAAAAAAAAAAAAATCATATGAATGTGGGACTTATGACTTTAATTTATAATATTTAAGTATTAACAATTTTGCATTGTTCGAGCTCTGAAAGTGAACCGATCGTTGTGTCTTTATGTTAGTGTAAAGTTGGGTGAATTTTATGTCATGTCTATCTTGATTCCTTGAATTCGATTACAGACAAATATTAAGCGTTTGAAATGTGGTTTGTCTGATAGATCGCTCTGGGTTTTACCGATAAGATAGCGTAGTAATCAACGATCAACAAGGGCCGATTGTCTGTATAGCAATTGTGCCTTTATTGACGAGAGAGAGAGAGCCAACGCCAGCTAAATGCTCTTCACTGGCTCGCGCTCTGCTTGATGTGTGCTGGTGCTGCTCTGGGGTCGACTCTGCTGCTGGCGTTTGTATGTGGCTTGTTGGCAGCTATTTGGCGCTCAGTTTGTCATTTGCACGCGCTTACGCCGGTCGCCCCAACAAAACAGAAAACCAAAACCCGAGACTTACTGGTTGAGCTTTTAGCTTTTGCCTGTTGCATGGGACTGTTGTTCTAGTCGCTGATTTCACTGCTAAATGCAAATACTTGTAATATTTTACTTTTTTGTCTGTGCGTGTGTGTGTGTGTGTGTGTGACTACATTTTTCCAAAGTTCAAAGCCATAAAAACATGGCCAGAGCAAAGAGTCTTGGGGAGATCGTGAGATATGCCAAAACTCTCTCTCTCTCTCTTACTCTGCCAGTGTGGAATCTCTGTGTGTTTTGGATCATTGCGTAAGGGGCAAAAGCCATTAACCATCCACCTAACCACCCACGCACCAAAACAAAATAAACAGCGAAATTCTTACAAAGAAAGGCGCAAAATGCAAATTAGCCATAGACATCCCCCCCCATCACTACCGCTCATATTCACATCTATCTATATCCATAGCTGGCAAAAAAAAAAAACAATTTGAATTTCAAGGTTACAAAAATGAAATCAAAATCTGTTTTTAGTTTGACTTACTGTTTGGTTAAATGGTGCGGGGGTAGAATGGGAAAAGTTCATGTTTTCACAAAGTAAGCAAAATTTTGCTGTGCAAAATTGACCAGCAAGAAACAGAATGCAAAACATGCTAAAAGCAAACAAAAGACATGTGTATTAACCCCGTCCAGTGACCTCTCCATTCTTAAATTTTTAATTCGTTTTGTACCTTCAACTGGAATGTTTAGGGCAAGCACCAGAAGTGGGTTGATTGTGTGCTTATACGTCAAAGGTGGACTTATTCTTAGAAGATCTAGAGAATTTAGGAAGTCTGTTAAGCTTCTAAATTGATGACAAAATGACGTAATTTCTATGATTTTATATATAGTTCTGTGATTAAAAACATATTCGCTTTCGGTACGTGGGGGGACAGTTGCCCCGACGCGGTAGCTAGACCAAGTCTATTGGTTTTATTAACATAATAAATGCATCTTGGTCAAAAAATGAATGATGACTTACTTCGACTTTTGGTGGTAAAGCACCAAACTTTGCCACTTTATAAGGAATCCCGCATCCGATCAATCGGCAACAAAAAAAAAAAAGGGAAATTATCGCAAAACTTTATGCCACAGCTAGGTCATGAGTTTCGACTGCTCCACTTTACCGCTTTCCCTACAAACGGAAGGACTATGTAATTTGAGTATTTTTAACAAATGTTATTTTCATCTGAGTTATATTTACATTAGGTGGTGTGGCTTCAAAAATTGTACGTTTCCTGACTCACTTTCTGCATTTCTTAGTGATGTAGAGTTATCTTATCTGGTTCATTTTGAATGCCGATAAGATTGCTAAGCGATAAGCAGTGCGATGCCGTTCGCTTTCAAATCGGTTATTTCTAAATCCCTGAAATGTGTTAATTTTTCTTTATAATTTATAATTTGTGCATTAAGCAAATAAAACACAATATAATAAGAATTGACTGAATGGAGCAGCAGCGCGGCAGGAAATATAATTTTTGCTTTAATTTAATTTCCTACTGCCATCTGCTTGGGGCACATTTTATCAATTCGAAAAGCAAACGAGCGACAACATGCTAAAGGGTTGCCACATAATTCCCTATATCAAGGGCCAAGTTGTCTGTGGTACATCCGCAGCACTTGAGCTTGGAAATCATGTTGTTTGCCTAAGCAGAAAGCGTGATGGTGATGATGAATAGTATAGAGTGTATATGTCATAAAGTTGGTTTTAAGCTTTAAACCATTATTATTTTATACTCTTTCTATTGCAAAATGAACGAGAAGGCAAAGCTAACTTCGACTGCAAAAGTTCATTCCAACTGATTTAACCGGTAATATATATATAGAATATAGATATCAGATATTTAAAAAATTAAAATCATTGAGAATCAAAATTTGATACCATAAAAAAAACTTTTCTTAGTAAAACACATTTTCCGACCGATCGGTCTTATGGCAGCTATATTCTATATCCGTCATCCGATTTTGAGAAATTTATCCAGAATTATGTGGAAGCATTTGAAACTATTATATACCAAGATTGGTGACGCTACGATGGAAAACAAAAAAAGTTTTCCTCACTAGAGCTAGTTTTTTGACCCACCGTTTATATGGCAGCTATATGCTATAGTCATCCGATTTTGATAAATTTTTCCAGAATTGTGTGAAGGGGTATAAAACTAATATATACCAAGTTTGGTGACGATTCAATAGAAAACAAAAAAGTTTTTCTCACTAGAACTAGTTTTTTTACTGACCGTTTATATGGCAGCTATATGCTATAGTCATCCGATTTTGATAAATTTTTCCAGAATTGTGTGAAGGGGTAACGATTCAAAGAAAACTAAAGATAGTTTTTCTCACTAGTTTTTATGCAGCGGTTATGCTTAGTCATCCGATTTTGATCAATTTTCCAGAATTGTGTGGGTATAACTAATATATACCAAGTTTGGTGACGATTCAATAGAAAACAAAAAAGTTTTTCTCACTAGAACTAGTTTATGGACCGATCGTTCCTATGGCAGCTATATGATATAGTCATCCGATCCGGCCGATTCCGACAAATGTGCAGCCTATGTGTATTTAAAGACTTTTTGCAAAGTTTGGTCAAGATAGCTCTAAAACTGAGGGAGGAGATAGCATAGAAACAGACGGACGGACAGACGGACATGGCTATATAGACTCAGCTCGTCATGCTGATCAAGAATATATATAGTTTATGGGGTCGGAGATGCTTCCTTCTATGCGTTACAAACATCGTGACAATTTTAAAATACCCTCTGCAAGGGTATAAAAATACTTCATTCAAGTACAAAATTCGTATTTCAAATACGATTTTTTCCGATTATTTTTTTATCATTTATCTTAGGTCAATCAACAAGAATTTGCCAACATAAAATAAGTACAAAATAATAGGGGCGTACTAGAATTCCGACAGTCGTTTTTTCTGAGTGTACTCAATGAGAATAGCAACTGACGTATAATTCCCTAACATTCTGAATATTCTTGATCAGTCTTTAAATAATGTTAATTCGTGGAAAATACTCATCATCATCAGCGTTTACTCAAATTTCCAAATATTTAAACAACTTCCAACAGTTGGCTGATGACTACATTACCACTTCAGCCCTCCTATCTCACTCGCTATATCTATTCTTTCTCTCGCGCTCTCTCTTATATAAATAAAGTTCCATAAACAAATGGAAATGGAAATGGCCATAAACAAATATCAAAGCATAATTTCTCATGTTTGTAACCAAACGACGACCTTCAAATTCAATTAACAGCAAGCGACAATGATTGGACCCCCTTTTAAAGTAATGATTACATAGGGATGGCAATTGTTGTCTTTGCGAGATGGTGTTGTGATTTAATTAGAGCCTCGTCAATGGGCTTTCTGGTTTGGTGTGATCATTGAGCAATTGCCTTAGCTAATTATGATAGACACTTTAGAAATCCATGATCCAAAAATGTGCTTGTTTTATATAGTTTGGAAAGAGAGAGATTTACACACACATGGAAATCTAGTTATTAGTCACCCACTTTTGCACACAGATATGTTTACACACCATACACCCACCCGAATGTCTAGATAAGACGCAATACCTTCCACTTTTTAACGATAACAAAGCTGCTGCTGCTGCTTTTTTCTTATCAACACCCATACAGCACCCATACACAGGGAAAGCAGCGCTGTAGAATGTTGTTCAAAAGGTAAAACGAAATAGAAATACACATAAGGGAGACACAATCAGAGACAGACAAAGTCAGCAGCGAGAAGGTGGAAGAAGCGCATTCGTGCTATGACATCTTAGGCCATCCACAGAAACGCTTGAAACAATGCGAAATATCAAAAATCTCAAGGATCCCACCATTTTTGGTATCCTATTCCTAGTGTGGCTTATGGATTGGGCATTGGCCCAAGATATAGTCAAGGTCACCTGCCGAGATCATGATACTACTATCACCTGTGACTGTCAAAATGTGGAACAGGTGAGTTAACTACATACGTCCACCAACGATGAGACATTAATATTCTTTGTTCACTCACCCGCATTCCAGACCATGGTGTTGCCACAACTTAGGGGTGCCATCGATCGTTTAGAGGTACACAATTGTCGTGATCTCATTGTGGAGGCAAATACTGTGAGCAATACGGAAAGCCTGCACAAGATCAGTTTCCGGCAAGTAAATCAGCTGGTACTGCAAAAATACGCCTTGAGTGTTTCACGTTTTGCCAGTAATAAGGCTTTGATTGTGGAATTCGAGGATGTCAACTTTCGTTTAATCGATTCGCATGCCATTACGGGTAACATTGAGGAGATCTCTTTTGTGGGCGGACAAATTGAACAGATGCAACCGTTTGGCTTCACTACCACCAAAAATAGTGCCATATTGTTTAAGATGGAACGAGTGACAATTCAACATCTTGAGAGTCAGGTGAGCCTCTTTAAGCTAGGTACTGAGGGCGTTCGAATTTTCCTTCAAGGAATTTGCCATATATTCCTAAAGTGGATTGCAAACTACAGTGTGACCAGATTGAACAGTAAAAAACTCTGAAAAAGGAATTTTGCTGTATTCTTCAGTTATCGTGGGGCTGGTCACACTACTCGAACACCTGTGTTTGTTTTTGCCAATTTCACTCCATGCCTTGCTGGCCAACAACAACTTTACCAAATGCTCTGACAATGCTACCAAACAGTTTTGAAAATGCTAAAATCAATAGCAAATGCAATGTCGACTATTAAATTTCCATACAATGAAACACAACTTGAATTACGAAAAAAAATTAATTTGTTGTGTTTGATATTTTTTAGCAAGCAGTTTAAACCCGCTGGCCATTTTTGATGTCTCGTAAGCCTTTTTGCTTTTAACTTCATCAATCAAAGCACCTTTTTCACGTAGTTTACATTTTGCTATCAATTTTGGTTTGGCGCTAAATTTGAAGTTGTCAACTGACACAAGTATTTAATAGCTGCACAATAATTTCTCTAGAAATATCAGCTGTTCAATGCAATCCACACAATCTATTGACATGGCAACTCTGGAAATTGCTTGTGTGTATTACTTGGCCTTCTCAGTACCCAACAGAGGAATGAGGCAAGGAATAATTCCTCAAGCAATTTTTTTTATATGTGATTTGACAGCTCATGGAAAATTCCACCGCCCTCAGTACCAAGCTTTACTCAGAAATTAATTTGGAGTCCTAGGGAGACACTTTGTGATGGGCAAACACTCCACAAGGGACACTGGTTTCGCTTATATGGAATATACAAATATTTTAAAAATATTTCACAGGCCTTCAAGAAGTTTGCTGTGGAGAATATGATAATTGACAATTGTTATTTTACGGGTAATCTGCCAACGCGTGCCTTTTACGAGCTAGAAGTGCTCAATGAGCTAAGCGTTCGTAACAATCAGTTCCTGGAAGTGCATTCTCATGCCTTCTCCTTCAAGCGTAAGTGCGTACCTTAAATTTCACAACTCACAGTAACCTTCTTAATAATCTTTACAGTCATTTCAAAGCTAAGTCTAAGCGATAATCGCTTTGTCTCCGTGGATGGTGAGTGTTTGGAGGCTTTTATACGCGATGCTGTGACTATAAGAGGTAACCATTTTGGACTAACCAGCGAAATAGCCTTTCGCAGTCTGGCCGTGCATCGCAACTATCAGTTAAGCGAGCGTCTGGAGTTACGCTTCTACAACAACAGTGTACGCACCTCTGTGGAGGTGAAGCCGCTGCCGCTGCGATTTGATGAACATTTTGCTTTGAGCATACAGCAGTTACGCTACAACAATGTCTGGAGTTGTGATCAGCTGGATATGAGCGTACAACCGCCGTTGCCTCGAGCGGATTTCTTTCGTTTGTATAGCGATCAATTGCTATTTTGGGGGGCAGCAAATCAAGAGTTGGTGCCACTACGTCAGCTTATTAACGAGCAGTGTCAAAAGCAGAGTTATGTGGCCTACATTGTGGTGGGCAGTGTTTTGCTTGCATTGCTAATGCTGGGTTTACTACTGTTGCTATGGTGGCGTCTGGCACAGCGTCGCAAACGACGAAAACTGGATGTAGTGCAGCCAGAACCGCGCACCTACAAGGAGACGCAGATTGTATACCAAATCGAAAATGCTGGGCTGCTTAAGACTGATTTGTAGACACAAACTACAGGCCAACAAACACACACACACACACACAGCTGAGAGACGCTAGCGACGCTCTAAAACCACCCAGAAGTACCAACACCATTAAGAGTGACCTTTTCGTTAAACCAAAATCTTAGCCTACAAATATATGTATAGAAAGATAGTTAGCTAACCTGTAAATAGTTAATCATATGGCATTAAAAAAGTATTGCTTAATTCATTTTCGATGTGAAGCATCTTTAATTTTGATACGGCAGCAAACACAGCACACACACACACACATAGTCAAAGCATATTGATAAGCATTCGCCTGGCTAAACGCGGCTCAAGTCTTAGCATGCTTATTACAAATAAACTTTGTGAGAACCAGGGACCGTAACTGTTATAACTTTTTGGATAGTGAAAAACAATTACTACGAAATATGGATTCTATGACTTTAAATAAAATGGAGTACATGAATCTTCATAATTTTTTTTGAATGTGCAAGTCCTTAAATTAAAATCAAATTTTTAAAAATTTGCAAATTTTTTTTCAAAAATAAAATATAAAAAAATTTGAAATTGTTATTATTATAATTTTTATATAAAAATTTTGTTTTAATTTTAAATAATTTGTAAATTTTTGAAAATTTTTGATAAAAATTTCAACAGTTAAAACTTAATTTTATTATAAAAATTAAAAAATAAAATTTAATTTATGAAAATTTTTTTAAAATATAGAAATTTTATTCTTTTTATAGTAAAAATATTTTTGTAATTTTAAATAACAGTTAAAACTAATTTTTAATTATTTTTGTAAAATTTAAATGTTGAAAAACATGTATTTTAATTTTGTAAGTTTATATAATATTGTAAAAATTACTTTTATAATTGTTATGAAATATTTTCATTATTGCATAAAAATTTTTATATAATAATTACTTATCTAGTAGATGTTTGTTTTGTAAATTATAGAATATCTATTGATAGAAGGAGGGGGGGGGGGGGGGGGGGGGGGGGGGGTGGTTTGTTTTTTTTTTTTTGTAAGTGAGTGGGGTGTTGTTGTTGTGTTGCATTAGATTGCTTTTAATATAGCGCCACTATTGTTCATTGTGGAATGATGTTTATAAGAAATTTTGAGTAGAATATATCTAAAATGTTCGAAAACTAATTAAAAATTGAATGTTTTTTTAAAAATTTCAAGATAAACTTGATCTCCTCAAGTATAATTTATATTTTTATAATTAAAACCTATTAATTTGACTCGGCTTTATGTTGATCAAGAATTTATTTACTATATGGGGTCGGAAATGCTTGCTGTTACTTACATTTATACTTGTTAAGAACAAATTTTGGTCATTAACAGTATAATATAACTATTTCAAAATTTTTTTGTGATAAAATTTTCAAAAAAAATTTTTCCCCATTTAAGGACTCGCCATTCAAAATTATGAAGATTCATATACTCCATTTTATCAAGGGATCCATATTTCGTAGTAATTTTTTTCACTTCCATAACTGTTATTTTCGGTCCCTGGTGAGAACAAATGAGAGTAGTTGTTCTCTATAGTTTAGAAGGGATACTCATGACGGCCCCAGAAACGAAACAAAAACAATGCTAGTTATTTTCGAATGTTAATGCTCAGCTGGCTCGACCTCGATCATATATTGTATATGACTGGTTTATTCATATTTGTCAGTCTTGTTAAGAAGTAATGGGAATCTCATCTAGATTAATGATTTAATAGTAGTTAACTAGTACGTAAATGCATAGACAACTCACCCTATAGGCAAATAGGATTCCAAAGCCTGATGCACAGTCAACTGTGGCTCGGATAAAGCAAATCCCTTTGACAGTAAAGCATGATGAGCGCTAATAGTCTCCTCAATGCCACTCATATCATCCATATCCTTGTCATCTGTTGGATTGAACAAAACATTTGAACAGGAATATTGAAAAGGGACTTTCGGAATTTACCTGGCAAATTGAGCTCCTTCTTCATGAGATTGGCACTACACATGCCACCCAGATAGGCCAGTTCTTGTTCCAGGCGTATGAGACACGAGTTGCTGGCATTTATCTAAGCGAGAGGGCAAGCGTGAGAGTGAATGGAAGAGCAATATAGCTTCTATAGACCACAACTACTTACCGCTGAGGGATTGTCGTAGCCCACGACCAGGCACTTAAAACCAAAGCGATTATTGTGCGGATCCTGGGCATATAATGAGGCAGTTTCCAGCGAGAATTCCACACAATTGCCCGGTAGTATGAGCACATTTTGCAACCAATTTGAGGCGCTGCCAGTGGGAAAAGTATATGAGATAAAAAAGGGAAAGATTTAGGCAAACTTAGACTTACGTATTAAACTTCTTGACCACAATCCACTCCCGCTCTAGGGACTCCTGCGAGGCTAAGCGATTGCAATTTGCGGCTTGTGCCTGTCGTTGGTCTTGATAATCCTCACCAGATGACGCCATTTGACAGGGTTGTGGCATAGCGGCGGGTCGCATGGGAATAGACAGCAGCAGATAATCCTCCAGCTGGGCTGTGCCACACTGTGGATCAAACTCCAGGGTAAGCCATTGGACGCAGGGTGGAAATTCGACACGATAGCAACTGATGGTGGCACTTCGGTACGGATGCTCACTCTCTACCACACAATAATGATTGCTAGTGGTGCTGCTTATCTCTTTGGTCACATTTAATTGATTGAGGGCCGCTATATGGGGTAAAATCTCCTTAATTAGACCAAGAATTTGCACCGAACTTTTGGGATCACTGCAAGCTAAATTTGCCATGTGAGCATAAACCAGGGGCAGCAGGGTATGAAACATATTGGAGGCAGACAAATTGAAAATCTCTAGCAATTGGACGGGACCCAAGCTTTCGCCACCCCCCACCAGGACAGGAGCCTCCTCCGAATCGGATTGGGCGTTATGCTGCTGCTGCTGCTGGTGTTGTTGTTGCTGGAGCTGATGCTGTTCGGGTGGTTCGGTTCTTTCATTGCCGTTCAATTTGGCTGTCTCAGCCGTTTCCTCTACACCAATTTCCGTAGCTCCCATCTCGATTTCCATTTCAAAGGGATTTGTCGAACGTTTATCAAATTTTAATGTCTCCATTATGCCCTTGGAGAAGGATTCAATTCGTTTGCCCAAATCTCTTGCAGGATCCACGGGCAGGGCGGCTGTTCTTGAGTTATTGGCCCAATTTATATCCATATGTTCCTCAATTGGTGTAATATTGTGCTCAGAATCGATGGTCTGAGTGTGATTGGAACTATTATCCGAGGGTGAGCTGGAAAAGACCAAGGCATTACGACCCAGTATCAAGAGTTCAGTGCACTTTTTTGTAATATCTGAGGCTATTTGCAATGCCGTATCCCTTGTGGATACCTCTGGAGTTATAAGAGAGCCAACCAGATCGGCTGCTGCTGTTGCTCCTCCTCCTGCTTCCTTTTTCATGGGCGTACTATAATAGAGTATGCAAGGCAATTGGCCTCTAGCCGGTGTGGTGCCATTAAAGCTCAAATCGCAGGCATAAAAATTAAAGTTAGCCCCACAGGGACCTCGGACCGTGGGCAGTCCTGCATCTCCGGAACAGGTGCGTGCACCTTGGGAGCACAAACGCAAAGCATATCTGGCCTGCTCTTTAATATGCACCGGATTTTCAAATTTAATCTCAGCCAAATCATTGTGTACCGCCTCCTGATCATAGCTTCCCGTCACCGATTCCAGCGTCTCCCATTTGTGTTGGGGTTGCAGATCGGCTGTATTATCATACAGCAACTCCAGTTGATAGTCATAGCTACCCGATCCCGTATAGACCATAGCTCCGGCTATGGCTATACCTGGACGATCTACACTAAACGCAATGGCATCGGGTCCAAAGTTGCCTGTATTCCAGGTCCGACTCAAGTCACAGCGGGCAAATCGTGTGCCCGTCGAGTGTAGAGTTCGTGGCGGTAAAAACATTTTATCATACTCCCCCAGTGCGGTCTGATAGACTATTTCCGCCATCACACGAGCCAACAGATGACAACAGTTGTCGATTAGGCCCTGATTGATGCACTTGCCCTCCTTAGAACTTCCGACCAGACTGCGATTGTTTAAAAACTCAATTCTTGCTTTTATTGGACTAGCTATTATGTCCAGTAGGCGCACCAGCACATCCTTAAAAGTCCATGAATTGCTCAGAAAGTCGCTTTTCTCCTGCTGTGTTCGATAAATCATTTGCTCTACAAGTATGGGATACTGATGAGCCTCCGACGACGAGAGCATGGGTAGACCCGAATTGTCACTGGGACTTATAATGGATTGACGTTCATTGCTTGAAGCATTGTTTAACAGCGAAAAGGTGGCCCTCAATTTCACCGTGGGTGAACATAGACCGGCAAGTATGGCGCTAAGAAGCCGCGAGTGTAGGGCTCCTTGGTCCATTTGGGCCAATAGATCGCAGAGGCAATTCCATTTTAATGATGAAGTAGGATAGAAGGCATCAAAACAGGCAACAAAACTTAAATGGCACTCGTCAAGTATTTCCAAGACCAAAGCATAGCCTAAAAAAAAAAAAACAAAAGAGCTCAGTTAGTGGTCAAACAAAAGGGGAGAAGGTACCTTCACCTTCATCTGTTGCTATGTCCTTAAAAATGTCATCACAAAAGATGCCGATAAGCAAGGCACGCACATTGCCAATGCATTCCGCCAGTTGAATGTTCTCAAGATTGGTTTTACGTGCCACAGGAGTACTGGAACCGGCTCCCGATCCTATGGTGGCTGCTGCTGTGGATGTTTCGCCAAAATATTTGGCCACAGCAGCTACATTGCTGAGCACACGGGGCGTAGTCTTGTCTGTTGAGTAAATTTGGTTAAAAAGTTGTCAGAAAGGTGAAAAGAAAAGTTTTTCAGTTTTACCTTTGCCTGCTTTGGCCTGCAGTTTGTTTAGGGCAGCTGCCACCATACTGGTGCCACCACCACCACCCGCTTGAGTCGCCGCCACCGCCACTGTTGAGCGCTGGGGATATATCTCGTTAGTATACTTGCGCAACAGCCGCAAACAGGACTTGTTCACATAGCCCAAATACTGCAGAGTCTGCTGTAACTGAAGCGGACGACTTCGATCCCGCTGCTCGCGAAGCTGTGTTTTAAAACTCTCCCAGGACCAGCTGAGCAGGACGACCAAACTCTCAAAGCACTCGCGACTCACACTGTTGGCAAAGGCGCGTGAAATGCGCTGCACCGGATCGGCGTCCTGGGGAGCCGGCGTCTGTTTGCAATCCTGGGTGATTAGGCGATAAAGAATGGCGGGTATCTGGCCCGAATTGACATCCGTTCCATTATTGGCCTTCTTGCTGGTTTTGAAGGTGAACACCACCTGATCCTCAGTGGTCACTGTAGCCTGACCACACGACCCACAATCGGATGAGGGGCCCGCAATGCGTGCCCAAACCAAATACCAACGTCCAGCAACCGCACTCACTGGCTTGGGCAACAGAATGTGATGCTTGCTACGGGCCGCACACTCATAGGGTACCTCTTTCGTTTCGCTTAGTAGGACACCCTCCTTTTCGTATCCCCCACCATCGGAGCCCAGATCGAAAAGCTTGAGCTTGCAACTGTACTCGCCGCGTCCGCCAAACATGCCAAAACCACATATCACAATATCCGTGTCCGCGGCAAAGCGTATAGCTTCCACACTATGGCCCGAATAGCCCCAGCCGCCGCCAAAGTTGTCAAAACGACTGACCACCTGGTATTCTCCGCTTTGGGCCTCGGCCGTCTGTTGCGTTGGCTTGGGCACAGCCAAATCAAAGCAGTCTGGTATATTATCCTGGGCGGATGTCAAAATATCTAGGCAGGCCAAAAGATTAAGTGAGGCCTGAGAGCGTGAGATACGGGCGTCTGTTTTGCAGGGCAGCGACAGCTCCGGCGACAGCAAGGCGCGATAATTCGCCGCATTCTGCAAAGGACAATAGCTGAGATTTGCTAACGATTTAATTATGTTAAAAGCGTTACTTACCACTTCAGTGGCGGGAATATCGCTGGCCACTACATTGTGACAGCGTAGCTTACGGGCCTGACCATCAAACACCCAAAGCACATTATAGCTGGGATCTAAGGCAAAGGCCAACTGGGTTTGAGGCTCGGGTACAGCAGATGGAGCAGCGTCTGGCTGCTCTTCGAATATCTCATTGCGTGCCTCATGCATACTCCGTGACATTTGCTCATTAATGGGCACTCCAGCTGTAGCGCCGGCGCCGGCGCCAGCCACCAGCAGTGACACATTTCGATTAATTTCGGGCTGCGTCTGAGCTGGCTGTGACTGCTTCAGCTGAACAAACTGTGTCTGTCCGCCATAATGGGCCGTGCAGCTGCCATCACGACGATTTATGGAGAGCGTATGGAAGGACAGCGGTATGCTGGGTATCAGCACTAGAACACCGAAAAGGATAATTTAAAGGATGGGCTGCAAATTTTATTAATACTTACGTATGGTCTTCTTGTTGGCCACCACATGCATTTTGGGCAACATATGAGCGGTAATGAGAGACTCATCAATCTTGATAAAAGTCTGATCGCCATTGGCTCCTATCCAGGTGACCTTTTTGCCATAGCTGGGGCCAAGACCGCTGTTAAAATGAGAGAATTTGGTCAATTTTGCGCAGGATATCCAACTGAAAGCAGTCTCCTGCGTACTTACAAGACAGCGCCGGGTGCACAGTTCCAGAGAAACTTTTGCCGCTGGGTAAGCGGCACCGACTCTTTGGAGCCGCCAGGTAACTCATTGGCCTCTTGCAACAAACCTCCTGCTCCGCCTGCTGTTGCCGGGTTCTCTTCATCGGCCATTGATTTTTGGCCATAATCACTCGGCAGACGTCCTAGTTGACCCTTCTGATAGTTGCCAAATGTATAGACCAAACCCTTGTAGGTCAGTAGTACGGAATGATTACTGCCAGCCGCTATCTGGCTAATAGCTCCGGGTACTTGCACACGCACGGGTCCACTAACTGGCTGCAGATCCCCACTGCCCAATTGGCCATATTGATTGCTCCCAAAAGTGTAAACCTCACCGGCCAGAGTAAGCACCACTGTGTGGTGCAGGCCACAGGCTACTTGTACCACTGGCGACATGCTGGGCAGCTGTAATAACTGTGGTGCCAGCGGAGCCACACGCGGCGGATCTTTGTCAATATCTGTCGGTGTACCACCACCACCACCGCCTGCGGCGCCGGTCTCCAGTTCGCTGGGTTTGCGCTCCTTGTTGCGTCGCATGATCAGAGTCTTGGAACGTTGCTGACGCTGCTGGCACTCCAGCTGCTTCGCATCTAGGGTGGACGCAAGGAATTTAGTGAGGTTTTTTAAAAAAAAAACACTTTGCTTCATGCTCACCATTCTCGCTCTCCTGTAAGGCTATGCAGGCGGAGCATAATCCACATTTAGCACAACCCGCATCACCATGACCGCAAGGGCAGATGCTGCCCACCAAACGCTGCTCCAGGGGCACATTCAGCGCGGACACACAACTCACATTGTAGCCCGTGCATTCGCGACATAAAACACACACACGACATTGACCCTGCACCAAATGGTGTTCATCAAAGTCGCACAGTGTGCTGAAGTCCACTTTGAAGCGTTTATCCACTAGCGACCAAGCGCCTGTCGTCGATGATGAACTGGGCACATCCTTGACAGGCATAAGCTTATTAAACACTCGTCCGCACTGTCCCTTGTTATTCAAGCCAAACGAGAAGAGCTGCCCCTTGGCATTTAGGGCCACACAATGTGCCTTACCCAGGGCCACTTTGGTTACATGCTGCTCCATCAGTTCACTCACAAAACCCATGGCGTCACAGTGGGCCGTATCCTTGCCATATATAATTAATTTGCCCATTTTGGTTACAAAAGCCGAGGTGCCATTATTGCAAGCAGCATGCACCACCACATGGCCATCAATTTTTGTCATCTTTTTGGGTTTCACCGCCTTGGGTTGTCGTCGATTCTTACTGCTGTCACCGTCCTCGCCCCGGCGTGCTGTGCCCGCAAAGTATACGGTGCCATCATCGTTGACCATCAGGGCATGTATGCCATCGTGACCCACCGCCACTTGGACAATGTGCGCCGCTTTTGAGATAATCAGCTCGGTGAGTTTTAAACTGGGCGTCCGTCCCACACACTTAAGACCCAAAGCCGCTGACTTGCCATAGTAATAGACACGGCCATTGCTGCCGCGTACTAAACCAAATTCCTTGCCACAGGCCATACCCACTACATCCACATCTGCATCGCGACAGGGACTAGGCAATTTGGGTTCAAAGCTGTTATGTGCAGATTGTATGCGCTGAATTTGATGCTGATTGAGCAGCTCATCCTCAAACGCGGCATAACCCAAAGTGCGGAATTTCTTTCGGGCCAACTGTAGGGGCAGCTCAAAGGGCGGCGGTTCACTGCTGTAGCAGCTATTGTGATACAAATTCAGCTTCTTCACCACCAATGTGTCCTGTTGTGAGAGGAACTAGAGATTAGAATTTACTCCTATCATTACATCCTATTTACTTACATCTCGATTACTGCAAATGGCATGCAGCGATTCATCGTCCGTAAATAGGACATAGTTGAGTCCCTCTCGCAAGGCCAACATATTCAATGGACTCATCGATTTGACAGACAGCGTATCCAGTCCAACCAATTGCAGTTGATCGGCTGCAGCGCTACGCCGACAATTCCTACGATAATACAATTGTCCACCGCTGTAGCCCAACCAGGGATTGCGCTCTCGACTAAATTCCTCATTCTGAGCATACACATGACCCTTGTAGGAGCCACCAAAGCCAGTGCCAATCTTTAGCAAGGTGCCGCCATACAATAAATACACAAAAACGCCGTCACAGGTTAGGGCGGGTGAACCGGGTACAGTTGCCGCCGGCCAAGGGGGCAGCTTCAATGAGAACTGGAAAAAGGGGGTAAATGATGAGTTGATGAGCTTACTTGAACTGCTTTTAACCTTACCTCATCAATCAGCGAATTGTGCGGCACTCCATGACTATGGAAATCTGGACGCGTGGGCTTATTAAGGGCAGCACTTACCACCGTATGCTGCAGAGCGGCCAGTACAGCGGGCAGCTGTACCATTTGGGCGGATAGCTGGCGAGGAGACATCAACATGGCTGCAATCGCTTTAAGCATTTTTCCCGTATCACCGCGTGCTATGCACAGACCCATTAAAGCGGCACAAGCCATGGCCGACCAATTGGCCTCGGCGCCTGTATGTGAACTTAATGGCAACGGCATGGTGGCCAAATCCAATAGCAAATCATACAAGGGATTGATCAGTTCCTCGGGCTCCAGCTTAAAGGATTCCGGTTGTTGGCCCTGAATGACATCTAGCAAAGCCTTTAAAGCCTTGGTGCACAGCAAGGGTTGTATATGGCGTGCATCCGCAATGAGCTCGAACAGAGATCTTAGACCAGCGCCCACTATCAAAGGAACGGTTGCATATAGTGGCGCTTCACGTTCCGGCAGCTCTTCCGTATCCGAATCCGCATCACTGTTGGCACTATCGCGACGCAGACGCTTCTCCAGCTGGCCGGGCTGTGCGGGAGCCAAGACAGCAGCGTTTACATTTACCTGACACGGGCAGTCCAACAAATTACTACCAGCACACATCAAACAGTTGGAGGAACCCAACTTGGCGCCACCTGCGGCTGCTGCTCCACCTCCAGCACCATCCTGGAATAGAGCATAACGCGTCTCTGCCTCTAATACGGTGGACCTGATGGCCGAGAATACAGCAAATTTCGAGGCATTGGGATCCAATTCAATGTGGGCCACCGGAAAAGCAGGCATTATAAACATTTGCTCCTTGATCAGAGGCGGATCCAAGGGATTAACCGCCACCGCGGCTGCCGCATTACCCTCCAGCACTGCTGCGGCAGCTGCAGCTGCCGCCATGGCCGCTGCAGCGGATTTTTCTTTGCGACTCTTGCGCTTGGTAAGCGATTTCCTTTCATTTTGCAATTTTCTGTAAAAATTTAAATAAAAAAAACACTCAAATTTGATTTATCGCTGGGCAGGTCACGGCAAACAGCTGATCAGCTGTTAGAACGAGGCTGCCACCTCTTTTCGAAATTTCAAAACATCCGCCCAATTCCACCCTGCCAGCTGGCCAGGGGTTGAAGACCTAGATATTCAATCGATTTTTCCACCCCAATAAAAATAACATAAAGCAAACCCCCTGCTCAGGCATTAACCAAGTTGATTTTTTACCTGCGCGTATTATTCGTGTACAATTCATAGAAATGATCGCCATATTTCAGAGGATTCAATAGGCCAACCATAACAACTTTTCACTAGGCGGTCGTTTTCCACCGTCGCTTTCAATCGATATTCCTGCTATAAAGGTTTACGTAGGCGACAGCGACAAATGGCGGCACTTTTCGCTACTTATTGCACAATATTTGATTGATTATTCACAGCAAAAAAAATCACACAAAACCAAACTAATTGGCATAAATAACTAAGAATTAACTATATTCGGTGCTTGGTGGATTTAAGCTAATACATTGTTCTAATTTGCTGCTGCTGCTGTTTTTGCTGGCTGAATTCTCAGCCGCCGCGAACAAACTATCGTTGGCGATAGACCATTGCGATATATTTGTATATCGCCGCGACGTGTTCAAAAGACACAGGAACAAAATTGGTTTGATTTAAATTTGAAAACAAAATGAATACAAATTTATAAAATGGACCTCGATCACATGATTCGGTGGGCCCCGAGATGTTAGAGGTAATGTATGATTTGCAGCAAGAGGCCGATGTGATATTTTATATTAAAATGAGGATAGAAAATTAATGGTATTTAATTTGAATTTGCGCACCTAATATTGATATATTTATATATATGATATCGATTGCAAACATAACAGCAAAATGATGCAAGCGTACGAGCCTGCTTTTGCGGATTATTTATTTTTTTAAATTACGCGGTCCAATTATGTCGTAGTTGTTTATCGAAATCCGATGTCAAAATCAGCTGTTTGCAATCGATGCCGTGAAACAATTGCTCAAGTACGTTTCTTGATTACTGCAGCTTGCTATGGCAGCTACTCATTAAAAAGTGTGTGTGTGATGATTTATTGTGAAAAATAAACATTATTTACAAGTGGCTGCTGCCAAAAGGACACAGACCAGGAAAATAAAAACCTGCAGATTCTGATTGTCTGCCTGCCAACAGGTTGATATTCGACAGTTTTAGAATCACTTGACTATGTGCTGTTACAGTAATATACACTGGACTTTTGACCAAATACTAATTTTGATAAAACCTTTGCAAGGTATACAAACGCATATATAATGAATCATCTCCGATCCTGTTAAGTGTATACATATATTCTGGATCAGCGTGAGGAGGTTATATACCCATGGTGGTCTGTCCGTCCATGTGTCTGATTCTATGTTATCTCCTTCCTCAGTTTAAAAAGTTATCTGGATCAAACTTTTCAGGAAAAGTTGAAATACATATAGGTTGCAGATTCGTCGGAACCGGCCGGATCGGCAGACTAAAGCATATAGCTGCTATAGGAACGACGGGGTTAAAAACTTGTTCTAGTGGGAAAAACTTTTTGAACCTGGGTGTTCAAATTGCCACCATTTTCAAAAAATTCGAAAAGTTTAGAGCTTGTTCACATGGAAAAAAATTTTTTCGATTTTTTTCAGTATTATTAATTGATTGAATTCAAAATTTTACTTAGGAGAATTTTAGGGAGAAAGTTCATGGAGGAAGTCAAAAAGTAGGTTAACTTAAAAATTTTTTCGATTTTTTTTTTGCATTATTATTATAGCTTGGGCATTCCTTTGACATCCCTTCAAACCATTTTCAAAAATTCGAAATAGTTCAGGAGATATTGCAATTTTAGTGGAGGAAAGTTCATGCTTGAGGATGCAGTCAATACAACCTTAGGAACTGGTCTTCTACCTTTGAAAAAAATTTTTTTTTCGATTTCTTTCTTTTGCATTATTATTATAGCTTGGGCATTCCTTTGACATCACCTTCAAACCATTTTCAAAAATTCGAAATAGTTTAGGAGATATTGCAATTTTAGTAAAGCAAAGTTCATGCTTGAGGATGCAGTCAATACAACCTTAAGAGCTGGTCTTCTACCTTTGAAAAAATTTTTTTTTTTCGATTTTTTTCTTTTGCATTATTATTATAGCTTGGGCATTCCTTTGACATCCCCTTCAAACCATTTTCAAAAATTCGAAATAGTTTAGGAGATATTGCAATTTTAGTGGAGGAAAGTTCATGCTTGAGGATGCAGTCAATACAACCTTAGGAACTGGTCTTCTACCTTTGAAAAAAATTTTTTTTTTTTATTCTCGTTTCTTTTTTGCATTATTATTATAGCTTGGGCATTCCTTTTGACATCACCTTCAAAACCATTTTCAAAAATTCGAAATAGTTTAGGAGATATTGCAATTTTAGTGAAGCAAAGTTCATGCCTGAGGATGCAGTCAATACAACCTTAAGAGCTGGTCTTCTACCTTTGAAAAAAATTTTTTTTTCGATTTTTTTCTTTTGCATTATTATTATAGCTTGGGCATTCCTTTGACATCCCCCTTCAAAACCATTTTCAAAAATTCGAAATAGTTTAGGAGATATTGCAATTTTAGTGGAGGAAAGTTCATGCTTGAGGATGCAGTCAATACAACCTTAGGAACTGGTCTTCTACCTTTGAAAAAAAAATTTTTTTTCGATTTCTTTCTTTTGCATTATTATTATAGCTTGGGCATTCCTTTGACACCCCTTCAAACCATTTTCAAAATATAGTTAAGAGATAGATAATATCTTTGATTTTTTTTTTATGGTCTATAAATGAAAGATCAGTCAAAAACCTTAAAAACTGGTCTTCTACCTGAAAAATTTTTTTTCGATTTCTTTCTTTTGCATTATTATTATAGCTTGGGCATTCCTTTGACATCACCTTCAAACCATTTTCAAAAATTCGAAATAGTTTAGGAGATATTGCAATTTTAGTAAAGCAAAGTTCATGCCTGAGGATGCAGTCAATACAACCTTAAGAGCTGGTCTTCTACCTTTGAAAAAATTTTTTTCAATTTTTTTTCTTTTTGCATTATTATTATAGCTTGGGCATTCCTTTGACATCCCCTTCAAACCATTTTCAAAAATTCGAAATAGTTTAGGAGATATTGCAATTTTAGTGGAGGAAAGTTCATGCCTGAGGATGCAGTCAATACAACCTTAGGAAGCTGGTCTTCTACCTTTGAAAAAAATTTTTTTTTCGATTTTTTCTTCTTTTGCATTATTATTATAGCTTGGGCATTCCTTTGACATCCCCTTCAAACCATTTTCAAAAATTCGAAATAGTTTAGGAGATATTGCAATTTTAGTGGAGCAAAGTTCATGCTTGAGGATGCAGTCAATACAACCTTAGGAACTGGTCTTCTACCTTTGAAAAAAAATTTTTTTTCGATTTTTTTCTTTTGCATTATTATTATAGCTTGGGCATTCCTTTGACATCCCCTTCAAACCATTTTCAAAAATTCGAAATAGTTTAGGAGATATTGCAATTTTAGTGGAGCAAAGTTCATGCTTGAGGATGCAGTCAATACAACCTTAAGAACTGGTCTTCTACCTTTGAAAAAAAATTTTTTTTTCGATTTTTTTCTTTTGCATTATTATTATAGCTTGGGCATTCCTTTGACATCCCCTTCAAACCATTTTCAAAAATTCGAAATAGTTTAGGAGATATTGCAATTTTAGTGGAGCAAAGTTCATGCTTGAGGATGCAGTCAATACAACCTTAAGAACTGGTCTTCTACCTTTGAAAAAAATTTTTTTTTCGATTTTTTTCTTTTGCATTATTATTATAGCTTGGGCATTCCTTTGACATCCCCTTCAAACCATTTTCAAAAATTCAGAAATAGTTTAGGAGATATTGCAATTTTAGTGGAGGAAAGTTCATGCTTGAGGATGCAGTCAATACAACCTTAGGAACTGGTCTTCTACCTTTGAAAAAAATTTTTTTTTCGATTTTTTTCTTTTGCATTATTATTATAGCTTGGGCATTCCTTTGACATCACCTTCAAACCATTTTCAAAAATTCGAAATAGTTTAGGAGATATTGCAATTTTAGTAAAGCAAAGTTCATGCTTGAGGATGCAGTCAATACAACCTTAAAAACTGGTCTTCTACCTTTGAAAAAAAAATTTTTTCGATTTTTTTCTTTTGCATTATTATTATAGCTTGGGCATTCCTTTGACATCCCCTTCAAACCATTTTCAAAAATTCGAAATAGTTTAGGAGATATTGCAATTTTAGTGGAGGAAAGTTCATGCTTGAGGATGCAGTCAATACAACCTTAGGAACTGGTCTTCTACCTTTGAAAAAAATTTTTTTTTTCGATTTTTTTCTTTTGCATTATTATTATAGCTTGGGCATTCCTTTGACATCACCTTCAAACCATTTTCAAAAATTCGAAATAGTTTAGGAGATATTGCAATTTTAGTAAAGCAAAGTTCATGCCTGAGGATGCAGTCAATACAACCTTAAGAGCTGGTCTTCTACCTTTGAAAAAAAATTTTTTCTATTATTTTCCTTTGCATTATTATTATAGCTTGGGCATTCCTTTGACATCCCCTTCAAACCATTTTCAAAAAATTCGAAATAGTTTAGGAGATATTGCAATTTTAGTGGAGGAAAGTTCATGCTTGAGGATGCAGTCAATACAACCTTAGGAACTGGTCTTCTACCTTTGAAAAAAATTTTTTTTTTTCGATTTTTTTCTTTTGCATTATTATTATAGCTTGGGCATTCCTTTGACATCCCCTTCAAACCATTTTCAAAAATTCGAAATAGTTTAGGAGATATTGCAATTTTAGTGGAGCAAAGTTCATGCCTGAGGATGCAGTCAATACAACCTTAAGAGCTGGTCTTCTACCTTTGAAAAAAAATTTTTTTTCGATTTTTTTCTTTTGCATTATTATTATAGCTTGGGCATTCCTTTGACATCCCCTTCAAACCATTTTCAAAAATTCGAAATAGTTTAGGAGATATTGCAATTTTAGTGGAGGAAAGTTCATGCTTGAGGATGCAGTCAATACAACCTTAAGAGCTGGTCTTCTACCTTTGAAAAAAATTTTTTTTTCGATTTTTTTCTTTTGCATTATTATTATAGCTTGGGCATTCCTTTGACATCCCCTTCAAACCATTTTCAAAAATTCGAAATAGTTTAGGAGATATTGCAATTTTAGTGGAGCAAAGTTCATGCTTGAGGATGCAGTCAATACAACCTTAAGAGCTGGTCTTCTACCTTTGAAAAAAATTTTTTTTCGATTTTTTTCTTTTGCATTATTATTATAGCTTGGGCATTCCTTTGACATCCCCTTCAAACCATTTTCAAAAATTCGAAATAGTTTAGGAGATATTGCAATTTTAGTGGAGCAAAGTTCATGCCTGAGGATGCAGTCAATACAACCTTAAGAGCTGGTCTTCTACCTTTGAAAAAAAATTTTTTTTTCAATTTTTTTCTTTTGCATTATTATTATAGCTTGGGCATTCCTTTGACATCCCCTTCAAACCATTTTCAAAAATTCGAAATAGTTTAGGAGATATTGCAATTTTAGTGGAGGAAAGTTCATGCTTGAGGATGCAGTCAATACAACCTTAGGAACTGGTCTTCTACCTTTGAAAAAAAATTTTTTTTTTCGATTTTTTCTTTTGCATTATTATTATAGCTTGGGCATTCCTTTGACATCACCTTCAAACCATTTTCAAAAATTCGAAATAGTTTAGGAGATATTGCAATTTTAGTAAAGCAAAGTTCATGCCTGAGGATGCAGTCAATACAACCTTAAGAGCTGGTCTTCTACCTTTGAAAAAAATTTTTTTTCGATTTTTTTCTTTTGCATTATTATTATAGCTTGGGCATTCCTTTGACATCCCCTTCAAACCATTTTCAAAAATTCGAAATAGTTTAGGAGATATTGCAATTTTAGTGGAGCAAAGTTCATGCTTGAGGATGCAGTCAATACAACCTTAGGAACTGGTCTTCTACCTTTGAAAAAAATTTTTTTTTCGATTTTTTTCTTTTGCATTATTATTATAGCTTGGGCATTCCTTTGACATCCCCTTCAAACCATTTTCAAAAATTCGAAATAGTTTAGGAGATATTGCAATTTTAGTGGAGCAAAGTTCATGCCTGAGGATGCACTCAATACAACCTTAAGAGCAGGTCTTCTACCTTTGAAAAAAAAAAAAAAAATTTCGATTTTTTCTTTTGCATTATTATTATAGCTTGGGCATTCCTTTGACATCCCCTTCAAACCATTTTTAAAAATTCGAAATAGTTTAGAAGATATTGCAATTTTAGTGGAGCAAAGTTCATGCCTGAGGATGCAGTCAATACAACCTTAAGAGCTGGTCTTCTACCTTTGAAAAAAAATTTTTTTTTCATTCTTTTTTTCTTTGCATTATTATTATAGCTTGGGCATTCCTTTGACATCCCCTTCAAACCATTTTCAAAAATTCGAAATAGTTTAGGAGATATTGCAATTTTAGTAAAGCAAAGTTCATGCCTGAGGATGCAGTCAATACAACCTTAAGAGCTGGTCTTCTACCTTTGAAAAAAATTTTTTTTTCGATTTTTTTCTTTTGCATTATTATTATAGCTTGGGCATTCCTTTGACATCCCCTTCAAACCATTTTCAAAAATTCGAAATAGTTTAGGAGATATTGCAATTTTAGTGGAGGAAAGTTCATGCTTGAGGATGCAGTCAATACAACCTTAGGAACTGGTCTTCTACCTTTGAAAAAAATTTTTTTCGATTTCTTCCTCTTTGCATTATTATTATAGCTTGGGCATTCCTTTGACATCACCTTCAAACCATTTTCAAAAATTCGAAATAGTTTAGGAGATATTGCAATTTTAGTAAAGCAAAGTTCATGCCTGAGGATGCAGTCAATACAACCTTAAGAGCTGGTCTTCTACCTTTGAAAAAAATTTTTTTCGATTTTTTTTCTTTTGCATTATTATTATAGCTTGGGCATTCCTTTGACATCCCCTTCAAACCATTTTCAAAAATTCGAAATAGTTTAGGAGATATTGCAATTTTAGTGGAGCAAAGTTCATGCTTGAGGATGCAGTCAATACAACCTTAGAACTGGTCTTCTACCTTTGAAAAAAATTTTTTTTTTCGATTTCTTTCTTTTTGCATTATTATTATAGCTTGGGCATTCCTTTGACATCCCCTTCAAACCATTTTCAAAAATTCGAAATAGTTTAGGAGATATTGCAATTTTAGTGGAGCAAAGTTCATGCTTGAGGATGCAGTCAATACAACCTTAAGAACTGGTCTTCTACCTTTGAAAAAAAATTTTTTTTTCGATTTTTTTCTTTTGCATTATTATTATAGCTTGGGCATTCCTTTGACATCCCCTTCAAACCATTTTCAAAAATTCGAAATAGTTTAGGAGATATTGCAATTTTAGTGGAGGAAAGTTCATGCTTGAGGATGCAGTCAATACAACCTTAGGAACTGGTCTTCTACCTTTGAAAAAAATTTTTTTTTCGATTTCTTTCTTTTTGCATTATTATTATAGCTTGGGCATTCCTTTGACATCACCTTCAAACCATTTTCAAAAATTCGAAATAGTTTAGGAGATATTGCAATTTTAGTAAAGCAAAGTTCATGCCTGAGGATGCAGTCAATACAACCTTAAGAGCTGGTCTTCTACCTTTGAAAAAAAAATTTTTTTTCAATTTTTTTTCTTTTGCATTATTATTATAGCTTGGGCATTCCTTTGACATCCCCTTCAAACCATTTTCAAAAATTCGAAATAGTTTAGGAGATATTGCAATTTTAGTGGAGCAAAGTTCATGCTTGAGGATGCAGTCAATACAACCTTAGGAACTGGTCTTCTACCTTTGAAAAAAAATTTTTTTTTCGATTTTTTTCTTTTGCATTATTATTATAGCTTGGGCATTCCTTTGACATCCCCTTCAAACCATTTTCAAAAATTCGAAATAGTTTAGGAGATATTGCAATTTTAGTGGAGCAAAGTTCATGCCTGAGGATGCAGTCAATACAACCTTAAGAACTGGTCTTCTACCTTTGAAAAAAATTTTTTTTTCGATTTTTTCTTTTGCATTATTATTATAGCTTGGGCATTCCTTTGACATCCCCTTCAAACCATTTTCAAAAATTCGAAATAGTTTAGGAGATATTGCAATTTTAGTGGAGCAAAGTTCATGCTTGAGGATGCAGTCAATACAACCTTAAGAACTGGTCTTCTACCTTTGAAAAAAATTTTTTTTTCGATTTTTTTCTTTTGCATTATTATTATAGCTTGGGCATTCCTTTGACATCCCCTTCAAACCATTTTCAAAAATTCGAAATAGTTTAGGAGATATTGCAATTTTAGTGGAGCAAAGTTCATGCCTGAGGATGCAGTCAATACAACCTTAAGAGCTGGTCTTCTACCTTTGAAAAAAATTTTTTTCGATTTTTTTCTTTTGCATTATTATTATAGCTTGGGCATTCCTTTGACATCCCCTTCAAACCATTTTCAAAAATTCGAAATAGTTTAGGAGATATTGCAATTTTAGTGGAGGAAAGTTCATGCTTGAGGATGCAGTCAATACAACCTTAGGAACTGGTCTTCTACCTTTGAAAAAAAATTTTTTTTTCGATTTTTTTCTTTTGCATTATTATTATAGCTTGGGCATTCCTTTGACATCCCCTTCAAACCATTTTCAAAAATTCGAAATAGTTTAGGAGATATTGCAATTTTAGTGGAGCAAAGTTCATGCTTGAGGATGCAGTCAATACAACCTTAGGAACTGGTCTTCTACCTTTGAAAAAAATTTTTTTTTCGATTTTTTTCTTTTGCATTATTATTATAGCTTGGGCATTCCTTTGACATCCCCTTCAAACCATTTTCAAAAATTCGAAATAGTTTAGGAGATATTGCAATTTTAGTGGAGCAAAGTTCATGCCTGAGGATGCAGTCAATACAACCTTAAGAGCTGGTCTTCTACCTTTGAAAAAAAATTTTTTTTCGATTTTTTTCTTTTGCATTATTATTATAGCTTGGGCATTCCTTTGACATCCCCTTCAAACCATTTTCAAAAATTCGAAATAGTTTAGGAGATATTGCAATTTTAGTGGAGCAAAGTTCATGCCTGAGGATGCAGTCAATACAACCTTAAGAGCTGGTCTTCTACCTTTGAAAAAAATTTTTTTTTCGATTTTTTTCTTTTGCATTATTATTATAGCTTGGGCATTCCTTTGACATCCCCTTCAAACCATTTTCAAAAATTCGAAATAGTTTAGGAGATATTGCAATTTTAGTAAAGCAAAGTTCATGCCTGAGGATGCAGTCAATACAACCTTAAGAGCTGGTCTTCTACCTTTGAAAAAAAATTTTTTTTCGATTTTTTTCTTTTGCATTATTATTATAGCTTGGGCATTCCTTTGACATCCCCTTCAAACCATTTTCAAAAAATTCGAAATAGTTTAGGAGATATTGCAATTTTAGTGGAGGAAAGTTCATGCTTGAGGATGCAGTCAATACAACCTTAAGAACTGGTCTTCTACCTTTGAAAAAAAATTTTTTTTTCGATTTTTTTCTTTTGCATTATTATTATAGCTTGGGCATTCCTTTGACATCCCCTTCAAACCATTTTCAAAAATTCGAAATAGTTTAGGAGATATTGCAATTTTAGTAAAGCAAAGTTCATGCCTGAGGATGCAGTCAATACAACCTTAAGAGCTGGTCTTCTACCTTTGAAAAAAAATTTTTTTTCGATTTCTTCTTTTGCATTATTATAATATCTAGTAGCGTTCCGGGGCATTCCCTTTGACATCCCCTTCAAACCATTTTCAAAAATTCGAAATAGTTTAGGAGATATTGCAATTTTAGTGGAGGAAAGTTCATGCTTGAGGATGCAGTCAATACAACCTTAGGAACTGGTCTTCTACCTTTGAAAAAAATTTTTTTTTCGATTTCTTTCTTTTGCATTATTATTATAGCTTGGGCATTCCTTTGACATCACCTTCAAACCATTTTCAAAAATTCGAAATAGTTTAGGAGATATTGCAATTTTAGTAAAGCAAAGTTCATGCCTGAGGATGCAGTCAATACAACCTTAAGAGCTGGTCTTCTACCTTTGAAAAAAAATTTTTTTTTCGATTTTTTTCTTTTGCATTATTATTATAGCTTGGGCATTCCTTTGACATCCCCTTCAAACCATTTTCAAAAATTCGAAATAGTTTAGGAGATATTGCAATTTTAGTGGAGGAAAGTTCATGCTTGAGGATGCAGTCAATACAACCTTAGGAACTGGTCTTCTACCTTTGAAAAAAAATTTTTTTTCGATTTCTTTCTTTTGCATTATTATTATAGCTTGGGCATTCCTTTGACATCCCCTTCAAACCATTTTCAAAAATTCGAAATAGTTTAGGAGATATTGCAATTTTAGTAAAGCAAAGTTCATGCCTGAGGATGCAGTCAATACAACCTTAAGAGCTGGTCTTCTACCTTTGAAAAAAATTTTTTTTTCGATTTTTTTCTTTTGCATTATTATTATAGCTTGGGCATTCCTTTGACATCCCCTTCAAACCATTTTCAAAAATTCGAAATAGTTTAGGAGATATTGCAATTTTAGTGGAGCAAAGTTCATGCTTGAGGATGCAGTCAATACAACCTTAAGAACTGGTCTTCTACCTTTGAAAAAAAAATTTTTTTTTCGATTTTTTTCTTTTGCATTATTATTATAGCTTGGGCATTCCTTTGACATCCCCTTCAAACCATTTTCAAAAATTCGAAATAGTTCAGGAGATATTGCAATTTTAGTGGAGCAAAGTTCATGCTTGAGGATGCAGTCAATACAACCTTAGGAACTGGTCTTCTACCTTTGAAAAAAATTTTTTTTTCGATTTTTTTTCTTTTGCATTATTATTATAGCTTGGGCATTCCTTTGACATCCCCTTCAAACCATTTTCAAAAATTCGAAATAGTTTAGGAGATATTGCAATTTTAGTGGAGCAAAGTTCATGCTTGAGGATGCAGTCAATACAACCTTAAAAACTGGTCTTCTACCTTTGAAAAAAAATTTTTTTTTTCGATTTTTTTCTTTTGCATTATTATTATAGCTTGGGCATTCCTTTGACATCCCCTTCAAACCATTTTCAAAAATTCGAAATAGTTCAGGAGATATTGCAATTTTAGTGGAGCAAAGTTCATGCTTGAGGATGCAGTCAATACAACCTTAAGAACTGGTCTTCTACCTTCTACCTCGTCGTCCTGATCAAGAATATATATAGTTTATGTGGTCGGAAATGAATATTTCTATGCGTTACAAACTTCTGGGCAAAATTAATATACACTTTTCAAGTGTATAAAAACGAAACTTGAAAACAAAATGGGAACCCATCATAAAGAAAACTTTCAGACATAAAGTCCCTATAATTACCAACACCCTGAAATGTTGTAAATGCATCAAAATTGAACCGTCCTTCGGGGCAATAAATTTTATAAGGCGGAAAAAAAATACAAAAACAAAATCAAGAAGCAGGCAAGAAGGAGAAAAGGCAGATAAAAAAAAACTGTGAATAAAAAACGTGATGGGTCCGTGGCTGGCCTACATATACACTGAAAGAAAGATCCTATAAGGAAAACCTTTAAAATTTTGTCTGTTCAATATTAACATGAACCTACTCATTGACCAACTTTTCAGATTTATCTATCATGGGCCTATCAGTTCCAGGTTTCACACTAAGTAAAATCTAAAGAGGTATTTCTACTGAGTTAAGAATGCTATCATATAAAACAAATAGTTTTTCTGACAAAAACTGTTCTCTGATCCATCGGTCCTATAGCAGATATAAGTAATTTGAAGATACTTTCACCATTTTATATATTCATCATTAACGCGCGGTGTACTTTAATCAGAAGTGTCCATTTGTGATGAGAGTTAGAACTAAAACGAACGAAGTAGAAATAGAAGCCGGTTCCCACATGGTGCAAATCAAAATTGTTCTGCTTATAAGAGTATCGATCTTGAAATAGCCGTACAATCAACCTTGTCTTCTCTTGTGTAATGCTTAGTTACTTGTGTTTTGTTCTTTGATTACAGTATGTATGAGCTATGTGAAAAAGTAATAAAGTCGGTCAAGCCAACCAAAGTTTGTTATGACTAATAAATTTTAAGCGTGGGGACACACAAACTGTGTAAGTGCTGCCCATCACGGCTGTTACCGAAGCTGCACAGAAAAAATATTTGATTTGCTTATAACTCGTCTATCGGAATGGATCGACTTAGGCGAGAGCAACCGTTGAAGTTGTTAGAGATATGAGATTTTTTTTAAATTTCGGGGGATGGACGTGACAAAAATTGTGAAATTTAAATTAGAACAGACAGATAGACGGACTTGGCTGCAACGACTCGGCTGTTGATCAAGAATATATATACTTTAAAGAGTCCGCAACTCCAACCTGAGAAGTGAATGATCTACTATCTCGCGACGGAAGGTATGTACATTTAAATCAGTAAAAGGCTGACGGCAAAATTGTAAATTGGCCTTTGCTTATGATTTTCTCAGTGTATGCACTTGTGCAATTTGCTGGAATTGAGTCGTCGTCTTTGTCGCATAGTTTTTCTTTTGAGGGAAAAATTGCTGAATGGCTTACTGGCTGGTTGGCTGTCCTACTCCGCCAGCTCAACACACAGGAAACAAGCGCATCAAGGCCCCAGCTTCAGCCTTTGCCTCATAATGGATAATAACACCGAAGATAATTTCACATAAAAAGAAAAAGGCAAAGTCATGCTCGCCGGCCTCAGTTCTTTGCAGTCTTGGATTGCCTTTACAAATTTGCTGAAATGAATATTTCGCAGAAGACGTAAAGCGATTCCCGGTTAGCTGCCGTTTGCTCCCGCTCAGCTGCCACTACCATCTCCCTTCCCATTCCTTTCCTTCCTCCTGGCAGCCAAAGCTAAGTTTAGTTTTATGGGAGTTCCAGGTAAAAAAAATAGAAGGCTAACATCACCTCCGCCGATGTTTAAATACCCTTGCAGTTTTTTTTTTATTTTATATAAGAATTTATTTTCCAAATTATTTTAGAAAAATTTTAATTCGACAGATTCTAAGTCCCAAGCTGACCAACAGATTGCGCCACTTTCCGTAACCGTTTGGCTGACCAAGCCAGAAGCCGATTGTGGTATGGGAGCTATACAATATATTTATCCGATTTGATCAAACCTAGCAAAATTGTGTTAAAGCAAATAATATTTACGATTAACAAGTATAAACACGCTACCTTTGATAACAAAATATTTTTTAACAATAAAACTCGATTTTCATCCGATCGTTCTTATGGCAGCCTTATGCTATTGTCATCCGATTTTGATCAAAACTAAAGAATACCAAGTTTGGTGACGCTACGACGGGAGACAAAAAAAAATTTTTCTCACTAGAACTAGTTTTTCGACCGATCTTTTCTATGGCAGCTATATGATATAGTGATCCGATCCGGCTGGTTTCGACAAATGTGCAGCCTATATGTATTTAAAGACTTTTAGCAAAGGTTGGTCAAATAACAAATAACTTCAAAAGTGAGGGAGGAGATAGCATAGAAACAGACAGACGGACGGACAGGGCTAGATCGACTCAGCTATTGATGCTGATCAAGAATATATATACTTTATGGGGTCGGAGATGCTTCCTTGTATGCGTTACAAACATCAGCACAATTTTATTATACCCTCTGCAAGGGTATTAAAAGGAAAGTTTATGATCACAGAACTTGAGTCATCGTTTTCATCATTCGTTGTTGCCAAGAACAAATCCAGTGTGAATCATCCCCATACATTTGTTTTTTTCTTTACTGCTCGGATAATGTACACCAAAAATTAACAAATATTTTCTATGTCTGCTCAAGCACTTCAATTGGAGGAAGAGCTTTAAGCAAAACACTCAATTCAAATTTTCCTCTGTGACAATCAATGGGCAGGGCCATCAGTCGTTAACCAATACTGAAAGTAACTAGTGCCCCACTTAAAAGGGAAGTATTTCTGGTATTTCTTTGGAATTTGTTTTTGAAGATTTATGTGTACAATACTAGACTGTGACATTAAGTTTGAAAATTAAGTAAGTTCAGTATATTGCTAGGCAAGTGTTGCAACGAGCTGTGACCTATGGATACGACCAAAATTAAGTTTATTGTGGTTATGATCAAAGCAAAATGCCATTTTATATTTTATCACTTGTGTAGTGTATTTTGGGACGCTGCGTTGAACATGATTCTATTGTTTTGTTCTCCAGGTATCCGCAAATGTATGTTTTTTTGGTATTTTAAAAAAAGTGGTCGACATAAACTGCCATAACACCTGAACTAATATCCCGATCTAATTCTTCTATACTTTAAATCAGGGAAAAATATGGTAATTGGAACCGTAAACCGATTCATGACATGTTTTGAGAACCGAAAACCGTTATCCAAAAAAACCGGAACCATACACTCATCTGAATGTATGGCGTTCTAAAAGGCAGCACAAATTTGTTACTTGTATACCCGATCCGTTCTCATTTTTTCCATTCTTCTTCCACACACTTCTATTAAGAAAGAAAAACGCGGTTTTCGGTACATTTAGAACTGATTTTTTTCTGAGTGTGCCAAAACGCTAATACCTCTACGGTTTCGGTTTCTTATCTAACTAGTTTTTGATTATTAAAAATATATACTTTAATATATTTATGTATGAACAATGCTCATTGAACATATATACATAAGCCAACTGGCTATATCACTATACAACCAGAATAAAAAACATCCAAAAATAAGAAACGACTAGAGATCAGTTTATGTGAAAAAAGGTTTTTTATGCTTCATATTCTTAGAACCCAATTACAACGTAACGAACAGTATCGGTTGAAAAAAAAAAAACAAATCAGAAAATGCGTTTCGTTCACTTTTTGGTTCTTAAATGGTCGCCCAACCAGTAATCGCCAAATTCTGACACTGCAGTTTCAATCGTCTCAGCAATCTTTATAAACACTGCTAAATCATAGTCATCTTACTTCTATTTTTTGGATTTATTGGGTCGTGTTAGTGAAAACATTGCAAAACTTCGCATTTGCGAAATCAGCACTTCTGCTTTGCTTCTACGACCTTTCGAAGTTCAATTTTAAATTCAGGAATCAGTATTCAACATAAAAGAAATTTCGACTTATCTTCTTCCTTTTGTTAAAAAAGTCTTTGGATCGATTTCGTATTATCTGCATAATTGCTATGTTTCAAATAAACTTACATTTTCTCTGTAATTTTTGTAATTTTAAGAGAAAAATAGCCATCTAGCACTTAGAGGGTTCAAAATATATTTTTGATTTTTAAACAACCTACGAAGGGAAAACAAGTATATCCGGGTCAAAAGCAATTTGTAGAACACATGGGTATATTTTGATTTAGAAGAAGTAATTCTTGATCCTTATAATCGGATAACAAATATTTTGATAAATATTTCGTTATATTAAAATTAAATATATGAAAAACTTAAATATCAGGGGTGTATACGAATATTTATATAGATTTCCGGGACGCCACCAAATATATATTTATACCCTTGCAGAGAGTATATTAAAATTGTCACGATGTTTGTAACGCATAGAAGGAAGCATTTCCGACCACATAAACTATATATATTCTTGATCAGCATGACGAGCTGAGTTCATTTCCGTCTGTCCGTCCGTCTATCCGTCTGTTTCTATGCTATCTCCTCCCTCAGTTTTAAAGCTATCTTGACCAAACTTTGCAAAAAGTCTTAAAATAAAGAATACGCTGCACATTTGTCGGAATCGGCCGGATCGGATGACTATATCATATAGCTGCCATAGGAACGATCGGTCCAAAAACTAGTTCTAGTGAGAAAAACTTTTTTGTTTTCTATCGCAGCGACACCAATCGTGGTATATATATGTTTTCTATGCTTCCACACAATTCTGGAAAAATTTATAAAAATCGGATGACTATAGCATATAGCTGCCATATAAACGGTCGGTCCAAAAACTAGTTCTAGTGAGAAAAACTTTTTTGCTTTCCATCGAAGCATCACCAATCGTGGTATATATTAGTTTCATATACTTCCACACAATTCTGGAAAAATGTATCGAAATAGGATGACTATAGCATATAGCTGCCATAGGAACGATCGGTGAGAAAATTTTTTCTGTCATCAATGGTAGCGTCTTCCAAAACTGCAAGGGTATTTTTAACATCGGCATAGCCGATGTTAGCCTTCTATTTTTTTATATACAGAAAGGTACTACAGACTGTGAGAGAGAGGGAAAGAAACTTGTGAATTATAAAATACATTACCGCATATCCTCGACTACAGCAACTTGGTGTGGCGCCTGGAAAAAAAACATGTTTGTTTTTTTTAAATCATATTTCGGTTACAGCTTCTGTTGCCTGGGCAACATCAATGCCGACGAAGACAGACTGGCCGCAGTCCGTTTCAGCCTGATGATCCTTCACCCTCTCCCCTTTCTCACGTACTACTTTTCACACTCCGGGGTCTTATCACTGTTGTTGTTTGCTGTTATCATTTAACGAACCGTCCAGGCACTGGGCTCTTCAGCAGACTGCAGTTATCTTAAGTAAAAGGTATAGAGACCAGTCCCAGTCTTAGCTTCCAGCTTCCATCTTCCAGTCCATGTTGCCGCCCAGTAATGTTAATAAAGCGATAATCGTGGCTCCATCTACTAATTAATTGACTCATTGTGTTCTTTATATGCTCCTTCTGCGGCGGCTCCATCTTCATTTCTTGCCGTCGTGGCTTCATTTCATTTAAAAGCCTGTTTCAATTTTCTGCATTTTAGTGTCTGATGCACCTTGGCATTTTGGCGAGGCGAAGTTAGCCAGAGGCGTACTCAGTTCAAATCTCCATAAGTTTAAGTAACTTTAACCCACGGCTGGCCTTTTGTCATGATAACACGTGTATTCCACAAGACTGAAAAATTTCCAGTTTAAAGCATGTGCTTTAGTGATTCTAGATGATTTTTGTATGCTTAACACGATCTGTTTGAGAAAATGCTCCACCGTGTTTGGAAAAAATATTATGTTAACGCTCTGTAAAGTGATATAAGTAAAGGCTTTAAAATACTTCTCCCTCTGAGAAACGGGTATATCGAAGTCGGGCAGGCAGGGCCGACTTTTACTTACGCTCTGGTTTTTTTACTCTTTATGAAAATACCGCATAAAACATTTTTTTGCTTAAAAAATACATTCTTCCAAACAGTTATTTGATCTTTTTTAAACAAAGCTATTTTTATTTTGAATAGATTAGTTCGAATTCGGGTATTTAACCGAAATCTTAACTTTTTTCGCTGGGTGTATGTCAAAGAACTGCAAAAAAAAAATTTTTACAGAAACAATTTTTGTATGGATACGTTTTTGATTTAGAATTTTTTTTTTGTTTTTTCGGTAGGTACCCTTACATTTTATGACATATCTCAAGATTGAATCTTTAGATGTCGTCAAGCAAGGTATTAATCGAAAGGGTATGCAATTTTTAAAAATCTAGCTGAAGATCATTTTCCAATCGGTTTAGTACGCGATTTGCGAATTTCGGAGCACCAACTTTTACGATTTGGAGACCAAATCGCAAAATTTTTGCGAAAGCGAAAATGGGAGCATGGCTGATAGAGTTAAATTCGGTTAAAATATGCTTCTCACAAAGAATATTGCTCACCGGTTATTATTAAATTAAAATAGTCTAAGGAAAATAAAAATATATTATATTATAAGGTCAGTAAACATGGGTTACACAATTACCTTTACTTTGAAAATCAAAAATGTAATCTACCTCATGGTTTCAAAACAGGCGTACAAGTATTACTAAACGTGTGATACTCGAACAGATACAATTTTTGCCGTATTTCGTAGGGTTAATGTGAACTCTAGTCATGTGAATAGATACATTTTGACATTTCGTCTTTTATCTAAAGTCGATTTCTTTCTAAAAATGTAGATCTGCCCAAGTTCAAGTTTTAAAAATCTTTTAAATTAGCACCTACGCAGCTAACGTCTCCCCAAGCTTCTTGCTAGCAACTTTATTAGCACCCCATAGAAGGAAAGAGAGAGAGAGGGAGAATAAGCTGTGCTTTTATCTTTTACCGTCATGGTCTGCTTTTTTATGAAGCCAGGATATGGCAAATTATTTTTGGAGCGACCCTTTCTTACTTCCTTCTTTTAAATCTCTAACCCTTTCACAGTGATAGATTTTGTACATTGAGGCGAAACAAATTCAATTTTGGTTTAAATTCAAATTTAGAAAAAAAAAATTTTTTTTTTTAGTTATTAGGTATATATATAAATTAGTCCGTTTTTTAATAAATTATTAAAAACAATTTTCCACTAGAACACTGAATTTTTAGTCCACGTTACTTGTAGCAGTAAAAGGTATATATACTAAATTCGTGACGCAACATGAAAACAAAAAGTTTTTCTCATTAGATGTAACATTTGCAGATAGGCATTGATCGGGATTCCGACAAATTCAGCGTATTTGTATTTGAGCTTTTTGCAAAGTTTGCAAGATAGCTTTCAAACTGAGGAGGAGATAGCATAGAAAAGACGGAAGACGGAGAGGCGGGGGAAAATATATAAGGTTTATAAAATCGATTTTAATTACGTTTCTGATTTATAAAATATTTTTTGATAATAAACATTTGATACTATAAAAAAAACTTTTCTTAGTAAAACACATTTTCCGACCGATCGGTCCAAGGCAGCTATATGCTATAGTCATCGATTTATATTTTTTGAAATTAGTGAAAGCATATAAAACTAATATACAAGATTGGGGACGCTACGATAGAAAACAAAATAGTTTTTCTCACAAGAAGTAGTTTTTTGACCTTTTCAGATCTTACAAAATGCTAATTTTTTGGTATAGTGACGCTCCATCTGAAAGTGTGGTGGAAAATCAACGGATATATAGGGATATTTTGTCATCGATTATCGATCGGGTAGTGCCATTAGACAGGCTATGAATTCTTGAGTATGTTTGCATATATGTGTGCACTGTACTATACATATTTAATATCCAATTGTCTACAATAAAGACATTACAAAGTCGGCGGGACAAGTGATTTAAAGTAATATAATGAGATCGAATTTTACTTGGATTTGATTGAGGTAAGGGACAGTTTTTGAGCCATTTTGGTTAGGTTAGACAGAACCTTGACACTTTTCTTATGTGCTTTTCTAATCCCATGATTTGGAACGCTTTGGTGTGAAACTCGAATCTTGATGTCTCTACTCCTTTTGTGCTGAGCCGCGGTAATTCACACGCTTCCCTCCGTGACTTCACATGATTTTGTTGGGGCCTGGTGGCAATTATCGTCATATGATTCCTAGGGCTTCATCAGCTTAACATCAAGCCATATTGAATTGCAGGGTTGTGTCTCCCAGGCTTAACTTCATCTCCATCTGGTGGTGGTCCCTGTGTCTCCATTTAAAATAAATATTGACGCGCGGTGCCTTGCGATTCGCGAGAGCAAAACAAAAAAAGCAGCGAACGTAAGGCAAACATCGTGACTTGAAGCGGCGGCAAAACATCAAGCATACTGAATAAAGTACTCAAAACGTATTTAAAAGTACTAAACACAAGTACCAGAGATTAATAAGCGCTTTTGAACTCAGCCGACCAACCGAGCAGAAAACTAGTTAATGGCAGAGCTGGGAGACGAAGAGCGAGACGATGGGCGAGAGTTGTTTGTGTTTGTCCAAACCAGCGATGTCCACAAAAAGAGGCGCTCAATTGTGTGAATGTATTTGTATGCGGTGCACTCAGCAAAAATTGTTCGTCTGCCTGGACCGTCAAGCATTTAGTTCAGGGAATAAAAACGTAACCGAAACCGTTAACCGTGGTGGTCACCAATTAAATCGTTGCCTAAAATACTCTTATTTGGCAGGCAGGCAGGTCGAGACCAGTCCCAGCCTGAGGCACTTAAGGAAAACACTTACTATTTCAACAAAACAAAAAAAGAAGAAAAAAATATTGTGTAAACACAAAAGATCGCTTACAAGCAAGACGGGAGACGGACGGGTGCCAATGCTTACATTAGCGCTATTATACACGTAGGGTAGCTGGAGAATGCCTGGATGATCTCTTTGATGATATTTTTCCATGCGCGCTTCAAGTTGCAACACTGGCAGATTTCTAAATCGAAAACAAACAAACAATGAGCGGGCGGTACATAGAAGCAGGGAGAAGTATTTTCAGGGCTTACATAGGGTATAAGCCGCAAAGTGGTTAAGTTCTAAAAGCACTTGAACGGTGCCAGAGGAAGTGCAATTTAGGCGTATGACTTTCGATTTTTAAAAATAACAATAGAACAGGTGGTGGGAGATATGGTATATTTATGTATACGATGCAGCGCTCCAATTTGTATGTCTTTTTATACCCTGTACCCATAATAATGGTAAAGAGGGAATCATGTCTAACTCCATTAAGGAGCAACACTAAGCTCCCTTCAATTCCCCCACCACTTTCATCTGATCAAAACTCGCCACGCTTCGTGCAACTCCCATTTTGCGAAATTTTCTGCAATACGTTTTAGCATAGGATGGTAAGGGACGATGGCAGTGGGGAAACCGAAAATCTTATCTCGCTGCCGGAAATCAAAGCACACATCAAAGATTGCCGACGCCGACATTTGCCGCCGTGGTTGTAGAAGTCCAAGTTCCAGCTCAAATGCAACAGATCGCGGCGGCGGTCGCGGTGTGTAATTGCTGCAGTCGCCGTTAGCCCCAAGCCCCTTCTCTCCAACAAGACCATTCCACCTCAGTTTGGTTTGATGTTGTGGTCCGGTCGAACCACAGTAGGGCAAATAATTATAATTATAATCATTTTGAAAATAAAGGGCAGAGAATTTATTAAATTTAACCAAAAAGGGAAATTGGTGAATTTGTCAATGGAAAATCTTTTGTAATCTTCTGTATATATATCTTTTGGGATGCTGATTACAAAAATAATAGTCAAAGTTGGATTTTCGTTTCTGTGTTGAAACGGGAAAAAACGGTTAAATTTTTGTTTTATTGAACATACATATACTAGCATATAAACCGGCGCGCTTCGCTTCGTCACCATCAGTATAGCCGCCAAAATGATGAAAAAAAACGTTTGTCAATGATTCCACCACCGCCCCCCCATTTTCCGACCTTCAGAAATGAGAAAATTATTTTCCACCTATTTGGCCCATTGAGCGTACAAACCCTGAAACCACCCCCGGCACCCATTATACGACCTTGAGGGTGGTGAGTATGCGCAAAGTTAAAAACTTTATCCCATTTAATTGGCCCGTAGAGAATTCAAAGCAAATTTATTACAAATTGGCTAAAATATAATTATATTACTATATTCCGACCTTTTCAGTGAACTTCCTGAAATAAAAAACACGTGTTTCTAATTATTCTGACCCTAGAGCTTACAAAACGAATTTCATTCAGATCGGCTCACAAAAAGCTATTGTCACTGAACCCAAGCACGCCTACCATTATTCTTGCCTGTGGGCGGAAATTCCACCACCGAGAAATCAAATGTCTCATTATTTTCTATAATGTGTTCACAAGTATAAGTATACTAAGTATAAAAAGATTGGAGGCAAAGGATTTTCGGAAGTTAGTCCAAAGATTGTTCTCTAAACTAACTAACCAACTTAACATGTCATGAATGCTCTGTTAATTGATTTTATTGTAAAATTATCAAATACCAATTTATAAGTTTTCGGTTTTTCTTATTTTCAGCGCTTTTGCTAAATGACTGTGGATTTGCTACCAGTGTGCACGATGCCTGGTCGTTTTCTCTTAATACACGTATGATATTGCGTTGATTCCAAATATACATACACACATCGAAAGGCCTGTCAATCAAGACAGACCCTGCAGTTAATGGGCAGCTGATCGGTAAGAAGAGACACCTTAGGCTCACATATGAATAGTGAATAGAGAAATTTTGTGAATATTTATGGCTCCATTAATGTGTTCCTAGGAAACTTGTTCACTACTTTGAGCTGCATAACAAATGGCAAAATTATTACAGTCTTCATAAGCTGCCTTACTCATACCTCGAACTTGTTCCAAACTGGTTTGTGTTAGCTCAAGCATGTTCGCTGTTCGATGCTCGACGGTGAGCCGCATGGCGGCAGTGTCATGGAATTATTAGTTCATCCATGGCAGTACGTCAACGAAGGTGGACGGGGGGTGTGTGCGCGTATATATCGCAAACGGATTATTTTTTTTACGTGAAGTTTTTTGCGAGTGAACGTACAAATTCAGAACAGAATGTGGTTAAACTGAAGTCCCAATACCTAAAAATAAAAATAATAAAAAATGCAAGTGCTAATAGTGCTGGCCGCTAACCTGATGCTCCTTCAACAAGCAGCATCAGGTGGTAGTATTAGCTACAATGGCGGCGGCCAGCTGTTAAGTCCCAATTCAAATGGATTACAATGCCAACGCATTACCGTGTCCGCCTGCCAGGGATTGGGATACAACATGACAGCATTGCCCAATCTAGCTAGTCACACCAATCAGCTGGAGGCTGAACTGCAGGTGGGAGATCATACCTACTCTAAATACCCCTAACCCATAAACCGCTTTGTTTCAAACAGTGCCGTCTTTTTGACTTTCTAGTTTCTATATTTTCCTTGAAGAAAACTCTGTGCCTTTTACACATATACAGCTGCAAAAAAAATAATAGCACCACCCTCACAAGCAAATTTTCAAAAGACGTCATTACTACATTTGTAAGTTTTAGAAATCTTTGAATACGTTTTTAAAAGAAGGGGACTCTTAGCAATTAGGAAAGAAATGAAATAGGAGTTTCATTTAACGTTTTCAAAGTATTTAGGGAAATTTATGAAAAATTAAGGAAATTAAGCGGAAAAAATAATAGCACCATTTTTTAAATATGCAGTTAAAATTACAAAATTCAGTAAAATCATAACTTATTGCTACTTGTCTATTAAATCTAAAATTATTCTATAAATTTAAGATTTAGGCTACGGCTACGGCACTATTTTAGAGGAATCTTGCTTCAGGACTTCTGAATGACTTCACATAGTGATCCGGTGCTGATTGACTTATCAGTAGTAACTGCCTTTTGACATAAGCCCAAAGATTTTCGATGGGATTGAGTTCTGGTGGCTGCGCAGGCCACTCCAAAACTCTCGCATAATTTTTTCAGAACCATTCCTTTACATTTCTGCTGGTTTGCTTGGAGTCATTGTCTTGTTGGAAGACCCATACTAACGGCATTTCATATTCTGGGGTTCTTTGTAAAAAAATGGACGTATAAATGTTGATCCCTTATGGTTTTGAAACAATATAGTGAAACTATATTTAGTTTGTTTTGGTTTTTGGTGTTTTTGGATTGTTGTGGTTAGGATGACGTGAAGAGAGCCTCCACAAAAGGTTAAAAATATTTGGGAAGCCAATAAGATGTTGAGGAATTTGTAATGTTTTAAAGAGGAGTTGGGCAGGGTTAATGGGTGGAATAAAAATTGAGCTCAGTAATCAGGAAAGGGATGTTTAGTAGCGTAAAGTATATAGTTTTATATCTTTAAGAAAAAAAAAGAAAACACGGGTTTTTATAAAGATTTAAAATTTTAAATATGTTATATATCAATATATTTTACCGGTTAAATCAGTTGGATTGAACTTTTTCAAGTGTATTAAAACTTCGGCACAGTCGAGATTTTCCGAACTGCTGCGTTTTCCACTAGCCTTGCTATTGATTTACTTTACTCCTGATGATCAAAATAATAAAATCAAAGTCAAATCTCTTAACCACGTGCTTTTTATCAAAGAAATTCACCGAAATATAGAGGTTTCTATGAAGTATGCCAAGGTGGTGCTATTATTTTTTCGCTATTTTTTAGCCCTTTACACATAAAAAATTAAAAAAAATTTAAATTGATAAGGGCAGTACTACTTTTTTCTTTTAGGGGGAATACAAAGCAATAAAAAGAATAACAAGACTTCACAAAGTCGCAACACTTATTGTTTGTTTTTTGATCATTTAGAAGAAGTATCATAGTGGTGCTATTATTGTTTTCGCAGCTGTATCTAGAGAAACAAATGCTGTATCAGGGGTATCTCCCGCAAGTAATTCAAAACGCGACATCTAATTGATTTTCAATGTACAAAAAAAAAAAAAAACAGCCAAACAACAGATAACCGATAAAAACAAAGTAACGTCACCCAAAACAAACAGTTACCTCTCCATGGATGCAGTCAAGAAAATCAAAAAACAATTCTTACAGCTGTTTTTCCTTCAATAGTTTATTTTTTGTTATCAGTACCATTTTTGAAAGCTACAAATTAAATTATTTGCTTGATTTTTTACCTGTACGAATGGTACAACTGTGTATTGTGTGTTCTTTCTAGCCATAATAATCAGCCAGTATAAGTGAGAATAACTTTATATCTTTTTTTACAAAATCAAATAAGAAAGGCGGCCAACTGCTCGACTGTAATAAGCTTTGTACCTGCCAATGTTTGTATATAACTGATTACTTTTGAATGTGGCGCCACATAAAAATGAGTAAAGTACTGCCCATTGCCGTTGCGGCTGGCACTGCCTAGCGTAAGTGTGTGTTTGTGCACATGTAACTTTCTGTTGGCAGCGCTGTTGCTGCAAATTTGAATTTTCTTATAACTTAACTATCACCTATTGCTGATTACTATATATACCTCTACGGTATGAGAAGTCGACCTACAAAATTGTAGGAGATCGTTAAACAACTTAACTTTCCGCTACTGTTTTTAACCCGTTTAATTAGTGTTTTGGCATACCATACTGTACATTTAATAAATTAGGTGATAGACAATTTTATTTTGTTCTATATGATAAACAAATGGAGGGAAGAGCATTTGAGGTCATTGGTTTTCTATAACTTACTATCAAAATGTTCAAAATAAAAATGGGCAAAGCATTTAGTGCCGATTGTCATAAGCAACAAAGGCCGAAGCCAGAGGGAAATAAGAAGAAAGAGCTGCCGCTGCTTGCGGAAGATAGGAGTGAGAAAAATGTGCGAGGCTTTTCTTTGGACTGGACCGACAATGACGATGACGCCGCTGCCTTAGCATCTGCACCAGCACCAAAGTCCATTAACACCTTTTGCCTGCTGCTTCGGCTGCCTGAGCCGCCTATCTCTTGCTTGTTGGCATTTAATGCCCAACCCGGCTTTGGGCATGCCGCGTTAAGTGCATAGAGAGAGAGAGAGAGAAGACCCAAAGACCGCATTTGACTTTATCTGTATTTGTGTTTTCTTTTTCTTCGTCTTCGTTTTATCTTTGAAATATCCAACTAGAAATTCAGTTTTAGTTTTTCTCTTGTTTAGACAAAGATAAGAGAAAAAAGTCGAGCATGCCTTCATGTTAAGTGGGCAATAAAAACGAAAGCAGCAAAAGAAATTAAATCGGAAGCACGTAAAACAGATCAAAGGCAAACAGTTTAAAAGCCAAAAGAAAACCTAAAGAAGCCATAAAATAACAAGAGTTGAACATTTTCAAATGAAAGAAAAATCAAATGATATACAGCCATGTTCTGAACTCCACTTCCACAAAAGTTTAGTAAAAAACTTTTTTATTATCTATGGTAGCGTCTTTAATAAACTGCAAGGGTATTTAAAACATTGGCGGAACCGATGTTAGCCTTCAATTTTTATAGTTGTTTTGCTTTAATCAAGGGTTAGCTAAAAAGATTTAAATTACAACTGATATTTCATTTTGAGCAATATTAGCTGAAAAAAGCTTCCTCCTTCTGCAGGCTGTAAAAATTTGTAAAATCTAGTCTGGCTAGACGCAGCTTTATCCGACATTTCGCTCCAGAATTTGAATTTCAGATTGTACCCAGGTTTGTTTGCTTAGTCCACTTGCCCCAAAAAAGTTTTTATGCGATCATCTTTTTAGACAATCTGTTTGATAGTCTTATCGAGTCTTATGGAAAAAGCGTCTTGTGTATGTATTTCATTTACAAGCTTAGGGTATAGAATAGAGGTGCGCGCTTTGACGTGAATTTAAACGAGTCACGGTATGTCACGACATGACACGATATGATCGTAAAAAACACACACTTTCGTGCGTGTGTATTCGTGATCCGTGCGTGTTAAAATTAAACATCGTGAATATAAGTCAAGCAGTATTCACGAAATTGTTTTCTGCAATATTGTATTTGATTTATAATAGTCAGCCATGTTCTGAATTCCACTTCCACACAAATTTTGTGATTTGGAGACCAAATCTGGTCCTAAAACCGGTTTTAAATCACAAAATTTTTGTGTAAGTGGAATTCAGAACATGGCTGATAAATATAAAAAATATGTACCTATATCGATCACTGATCACTTTTATAACACTTCTTAGTACATTTGACATTTTGTGTTAAAAATAAATCAGGTATAAAACTGTTATGTTGAATGTATCCAATTGCAACTTTTAAATGTAAATTTCAAGCTGCTATTTTAAGCAAAACTAACTTTCATACACTTGGAAAAACTTGCTCCAACTGATTTAACCAATAGAGTATATATAGAATATAGATGTCAAAAATTTGATGGTTGAATTAAAAAAATAACTGAACGGTGAGAGCAAGCTAAGTTAGATAGAATTGCGTTCAAAACTCTTGGATCAAAAAATTCGAACACAAGTAATCGAGTACTAATCGTACTTTTGACATCAAAAATTCTTGATCTTTTGACTTGGAGCATTGTTTATCCAAATATGATATTTCCTTGTTTTTCTCCTAGTCTATATAGATCTCTTTGTTTGACTGACTGAGGGAGGTATTTACAAAATTTGTCCAAATCTTGAAATTGCTAATACTATGTAAATGAATTCAAGCAGTTGACACATTTCAACAAAGAGAACACATAATAGAAAATGCCAATTTATCTGCGACATCTTTGACAAATTCATTGCCCCGAAACAACAGTAAAAAAGCCTGACAATCAGTTATGACCATGTGACACCGTTTTTTTTTTTTGAGCCATTTCATGTTAAGTAATAGTAAACATTTACCCTAAACATTAGTCGGCATAACATCACACAAGACCCGATGGCAATGGTGATAATAAAACTATTTGATTTTGAAAATCAGAACTTATGAACCAGTCTTAGAGCGATAGAGAGTGGGAGAAAGGGAATTTTGGTCTCCACCTGGTCGTAAAATGTATTTTGATTACAATTGTTTGGCTTATCGTTTTGCTTTTGATATACTTACAAATGAATGTAGGCACGACATTCATTTATATCTACTCTATATTTAATGATCTCACTGAGAAAAATGGGGTTTCTTAACTCTCAAATCACCCCAAAATCATACAATTACTAAAAACTAAAAATGTCGTGGCATTTTATGTAATAGAAGTATGTATATCATTTCTCATAAAATAAAACAAAACACAAACTAATGTGTTTGCATTGGCTTTTGATATCATCAAACAACAAAAACCTTATCCGGAGTTAATCCAGCGGCGGCGTTTTGATAAGAAAAGGCAGTCAGACAGGTATGGACGCCTTATCAGACGCGACTCGCTAACTAGCAAAAGCTAAATACAGAAACAGATACATAGACGCCTATTAGAGGCAAATCAAAGACATTCTAAGCTAACAAGATGCGCAGGTTAGGTTAGGTTGGGGCGGTTGCTGAAGGGGGAAACCCTTCATTAAGTTGGCCCGTTGTGATGCCGCTTGCGCACTTGTTCCTTGTCCATTCCACCTATTTGTAGGGCCTAAATTGATTCAATTTACTGAGTTGCTTTGTTTTAGGAACCTTTTATGGGGCTAGGATGGACTGATGCCCTTATGAATCCTGAGATTTGTCTTGGATATTCCACTTTCATCCACTTCAAACCATTTTAAAAAATTCGAAATAGTTTAGGAGATATTGCCATTTTAGTGGAGCAAGGTTCGTGCTTGAGGAAGCACTCAATACAAACTTCAGAGAGGTCTTCTACCTTTGAAAAATATTTTTTTTTTGATTTTTTTGTTTTCCATTATTATTATAGCTTGGACATTCCACTTTCATCCACTTCAAACCATTTTCAAAAATTCGAAATAGTTTAGGAGATATTGCCATTTTAGTGGAGCAAGGTTCTTGCTTGAGGAAGCACTCAATACAACCTTAAGAGGGGTCTTCCACCTTTGAAAAATATTTTTTTTTCGATTTTTTTGTTTTCCATTATTATTATAGCTTGGACTCACTTCTCCTAAACATTTTCAAAAAATTCAAATAGTTTAGAGATATATGTTTTTTTTCGATTTTTATATTAAAGCTTGGACATTCCACTCATCCACTTCAAACCATTTTCAAAAATTCGAAATAGTTTAGGAGATATTGCCTTTTAGTGGAGCAAGGTTCTTGCTTGAGGAAGCACTCAATACAACCCTAAGAGGTGTAGGTAGAAGGTAGAACCTTTGAAAAATATTTTTTTTTTGATTTTTTTGTTTTCCATTAATATTATAGCTTGGACATTCCATTTTCATCCCCTTCAAACCATTTTCAAAAATTCGAAATGGTTTTTAAGATATTGCAGTTTTAGTGGAGCAAGGTTCGTGCTAGGAAGCACTCAATCCAACTTAACCACCAACCACTCATAACTTTGAAAAATATTTTTTTCGTTTTTTTTTCTTTGTATCTCCACTAAACCATTTTCAAAAATTGAAATAGTTTAGAGATATTGCCATTTTAGTGGAGCAAGGTTCGTGCTTGAGGAAGCACTCAATACAACCCTAAGAGGTGTAGGTAGAAGGTAGAACCTTTGAAAAATATTTTTTTTTCGATTTTTTTTGTTTTCCATTATTATTATAGCTTGGACATTCCACTTTCATCCCCTTCAAACCATTTTCAAAAATTCGAAATAGTTTAGGAGATATTGTCATTTTAGTGGAGCAAGGTTCGTGCTTGAGGAAGCACTCAATCCAACCTTAACCACTCAACCACTCATCAAGCTTTGAAAAATATTTTTTTTTCGATTTTTTTGTTTTTCATTATTATTATAGCTTGGACATTCCACTTTCATCCACTTCAAACCATTTTCAAAAATTCAAAATAGTTTATAAGATATTGCCATTTTAGTGGAGCAAGGTTCTTGCTTGAGGAAGCACTCAATACAACCCTAAGAGGTGTAGGTAAGTAGAACCTTTGAAAAATATTTTTTTTTCGATTTTTTTGTTTTGCTTTATTATTATAGCTTGGACATTCCACTTTCATCCACTTCAAACCATTTTCAAAAATTCGAAATAGTTTAGGAGATATTGCCATTTTAGTGGAGCAAGGTTCCTGCTTGAGGAAGCACTCAATCCAACCTTAACCACTCAACCATCCAGTGCTTTAATAGCGGCTTGGCTGTCAGAGTAAATGCTTATTGTACTCAGCGTCTGAGTTGAGTACTATGCACTTAATATATTTCAACGGCAAAATATAGTTGAAAATTACTGGAAATCATATCCAAAATCGGGTAATTACAACTTGATAAGGAAAAAAAAAACTGCAGTCTCATATTTATGTACAAGAGCATGGTGGATCCTTGTGAATTTAAGGCTCTCGAAACATCGGGTGGGTACTTTTACCCAGGGGCATGTACTGAACAAAACATACTTAAAATTCTAAATTCTTCCAGTGCGAAAGCTTCTAAACTTTGAATCCCTTGCCCTGGTTATATACCCTACAAAGCATGTCATGTTAAAAAATATAAATAATTAGGAAGAATATTTTTAGCTGGCCCTACAATCTGAGTAGATGTACAGTGTGGATTATGTATGACGCTGACATAATTGACTGTCGATTATCTCGTTAAAGCATATAATTATTAAAAGATATAAAGTAAGTTATATCAGTTATCATGATTTTTTATGTGTGTATAAACAGGGTATGCATTATGGTGTTTATTTGGGTCTTCTACCTTTGCACAGGGTTTGTTTAGTGTTTTTTGTTTAATTCTTGAGAAAAAACTATATGAGCTTTTTCAATTTGGGTTTAGGTTTTGTGTTATATATTAATTATATAAATTAAAAAATAAAATGGCCATCAACCATTAAAAATTTTCACGATTTTTTTTGTAGTTCAGTGTAAAATAAATAGTACAAAAATGTTATTTCCCATGATTGAGGTGCGAGCTAGAATTACATCAATTCTGCGTCGATTGCAACATGGCTGATCAAAATCGGTTCAGTAAAACTGGTCAAAAAACGTGGTTTTTGTGTAAACGTTTCTTAAATTAATTTCTTCTTCTTTAAATTTATATCTATGTGACAAACAAATATGTGGCTACTAGATCCCGTCGTCCGTTTTGGTTGAAATGAAACCACTAGACATTGATTAATCGGTTTCAACTGCTAAAACAATTTCGAGTTTTCTGAAACTTCTGCAGAAGTCGTTGCGGCGTAGCCGTAGATTTACTTGTCTCTTTCTATATACTAATATATCATTTCCACTCAAAATATAATCGTTTACACGAAAATCGAATCGGAGTAAGGATCGGGGCCGTATATCTGGGAATCTTTTTACAATTTTAGGAAATGGTTTGAAGGAGATGAAAGGGGAATGTCTAAGCTATAATGTAAAATGTAAATTTGGCTGTTACAGCCCCAAAAGGCCAAGCCGAGCTTCTCTCAATCTTTTGGCTCGTGTGTCTATTACTTTTTGAGAAGCTTTTTCATGGCTACATACTTCACAACTGGCGCTGTAACGGCTGTAAGGGTGTGTATAAAAGTTTTTAAGAAAAAACTTTTAATTAGATGTTCCAAGGCGGGATCGAACTCACAACCTCCCGCAGAGTAGGTACACACGCTAACCACTGAGCCACACAAGGCCAAGCTATAATAATAATAAAAATAAAAAAATCGATGATACAAATTTTAAAGGTAGAAGACCCCCCTTTAATATTATGTAAATGCTCTTTGACTGGGCTTATGCCTCTTGTCCCCTCCTTAGTTTTGGTGACGATGGCGGGCTTGTTAAGCGATAATCTCTTTCAGTGTTCTACATCCAACTGGCATGGAACATTATGTCACAGCTGGACGACAGCAGCCGAATATTTGTTATGAACTGTAGCAACGACAGCAACAACGACTACAAGAACTCTGACAATTCACGCGAGCTTCGGCGCGCAGTTCAATTAACTTAATTGCCATGTAATTACGTGCAGCAGCAACAACAACAAGAACAGAAGTAGAGACAACCTCAACAACAACAAACGGCAACAAGTTCAACAGCATCCTGGCTGCTGCCAAAGACAAAAGATTCCAGGCACAAACCTGCTCTCAGCTTTCGGTCTCTGTGTTTTTTCTCTGCACGCTTTGTCTCATTCTTTTTTTGTACTTCGGCTCTGACTCTGAGATTCCGTTGCTGCTTCGGCCTGGGCCAGCATCTTCTTCTGGCAGACATTTGGAAATTGTTGCCAGCATATTTTGCGTATTTCTGGTTTTCATTAAAATTTAAGTTTTCCCCCTTCCTCTTACTCTCTTTCTCTTAAAGAAGTCCCTGTCGATTTATTTTTATTCACTTGTTTCGATTTACCATCTTTCCTCCTTTCTATGTAACGGGGACGTCGGGGTCACCAAGTAATAATAGAGCCGAACTGCTCTTTGAACTTTCGTATTTTTTTTCTGGTAGGGGCCACACATTCGACAAAAGAGATTCTTGGTTTATTCGTTGAGTTTGAAACCATAGAGAGGTTGTGTTTAGAAGCACGCAATGATCTGCGTTTTTATCAACGGCTTTTGGTAGCTTTTATTGGAGGCACCGTCCAACTTTTTCTTGCGCGTGAGAAAGCCGGGCTGTTGCATTTCATCACCGGTCAGTAGGCGGTGTCCAGTGAGTATTCCCACTAATAATCCACAGTCCCTCCGAGGGACAACGTAGTGACTTAGTTTGATTTCGCGAGTATTTCGCAGTTACTCTATACGAAGCTGAAGGTAGAAGATGAAAAGTAGAGCTTTAGCTCAAAGTCAGACATCTTCAGCTTTCAGAGTATCAACATTCCCGCAATCGGCTGCTTTAGCTTTTTCTTTTTGTGCCTTCGCTTTGCCTTTGAACGACAATCGTCGCCAGTCAAAATGTCAATTAATTGTGAGACGCCGACGACATTTGCGAAGTTTGAGCTGACAGCGCTGAGAGTCAGAGACGGAGACAGGCGAACACAGTAATGGAAAATGCTTTGACATTTGCTCCTCCTATTTGATCTGTATCTCTGTGGCTTATCAGTTGGCTAACTGGAGAATTCGAGAAGTGGCCGATGAGGTCATTGCTTTATATTTATCATCCCAAAATTATGCAAATTAAGTAGCCGATGAGTGATATTGAGATAAAGAAATTTAAAAAAAAATACGCTTAAAAAATCACCCTTTATCGGTCGGAACTACTTGCTCCTGGCTGCTATATACTAGTTATCCAGAAAACTTAAACCTACACAGTGGGAAAATTAGTCCCAGAACGGGATTTTAAAATATTCTACCCTCATGTGGATGAAAATTCCCGGAAAGGCAGACCATTTTAAAAGGGATTGTGATATAAGAAGTTTAATGCTTATCACTAAAGTGCACCCAAACAAAAAACGGGTAATGTCTGCTAGAAGATATGCGTATAAAATAACTTTTCATTTTGCTGGCGGTTTAAAAGTAACGTAATCAATATGCACATATGTTTCACGTTAAATTTATTTTTTTTGAGCGTAGCATCTTAGCCTATAATTTGTCCGCTGCTGACGCTGCTTCGCAGGTAGAAACCGTCTTGTGGCGCTGCAAGCGTAGTAAATTATAAATTATACCATTACCTAAGCGCAGATTATGCAAATGTCTGAACGCATTAAATTTCGCTGACGCCCGAGGATTTTAAGCGTTAATGAATGAACGCACGACTGGACTCAAGTCATTGTCCCCCCGCTCCCTACCAAAGACGTCTGCTTTAGCAGCTTCAAGGCTGCTGCGGCACTAATGAAAGGCGCATACATACGAGTATCCATGTATGTACACTTGGATCAATTCCAAAGCAGCAGCACCAAAACAGCGGCAGTTCCTTTCAAATGTATTCAAACGTCGAAAGAAATCATTAATCATCAAACGAAAGAAAATCATTAAGTTCAGTTTTTTTTTTTAGTGAGAAGATAAGGTGTCCAGGACTGTTCAGGTTGGGTCTTGTAATTGAATTGTGAACATAAAAATTAAATATGATTTCTCGAACAAAAAGTGTGAAATGAATAAAACCCAACCAGCCCCAAGCGAGCAACGAGTAAAGAAAATCAAAAACAAAATAAATAACCAAAACGAAATGAAACTGGAAAAGGCAAGTCAAGAAAAAACTGTTCATTTACGTTGATGTTAATTAAGCATAACTTTTTATTTCGATGTCGCTGGCTTAAAAATTAATTTTATGATTTTTAAAATTCACACCAAAAAACACTGGAAAGTAGTTAACAAAACAAGGGTACTTCATTAGGATCTATGCACATAAGCATTCAAATTTGTGGTTGATATAATTAATGATAGTTTCCTACCTCCTCTCCCCCTTTGCTTTTTATCACTTAACATCACTTAATTGTCTCGATGCGTGTAAAACATGAAAAAGATCGCCGCCAAATAATTGGATCGATAAGAAAAAAAACGTAGAAAAAAGAAAAAACAAACAAAAGAAAGACTGCGAAAGTTCTAAACAATAAAATCCGTTGGCGATTCACCGCACAGTTCGCACACCAGCGCCGCCGGCTCTTTGTAAAACTGTTTGGTTGATGTCTATAATTTTATCTAATAAAAATGCAATAAAAATTGTAGTCAGTCGGTTTGGTTTCGTTTGTTCTTTTGCCGACGAAGCAAAATATTTGCAATTCCCATTCCCAGGCAAACCAACAGAGTTTTCACAAACTTTTATGTTGGGTGTGAAAACTTGGTCAACAAATGTGGCAATTAATTGACAATTAGCTAGAACTCTTCCCTTCACATACATAGCCAGTCACTTAGTCAGTCAGTCAGTCAGTCATCATAAAAAGAACGCACCAGACCCATCCAACATTTATGAGTTTGTGGAATTTAAGACAAGACAGCAAAAAGATTTTTTCTTTTTGTATTTTGGGTTGCCCACAAAATGCTGCATCAAATTATTAAGCAACGGTTTTTTTAGGAATGATCCGAGGCTCAACTCGAGGCACAACTGACTACTGCCGACTAGAGATGCGAACGTGAAAATTAGAGCGTTCTTTTTAATGCAAGAATGGAAAATCACAGAGTCCACCGTCTTAAAGGATTATTTTTGTTATATAATTAATAAAATATCAAACAGAAAAATTTAATTATCAGTTGTAGGGGGCGCGACGAGGACATTTAGTTTTAACTGAAAATACTCTTACGCCTCGTGAGCAACAGAAATAATTTTAAAAAAAAATTTGCTCATATATGGCGTATATTCTGTCGCAGGACATCGGGACTTGGTTTTCCCGAATCCTGGGCAAAAACCTGATCGATTGGCATTAAAGGATATGGGGGTCATCTAGGACTCGGGTACTTGAAATTTTTGAAAGGGGCTGGGTCAGCAATATGGAAAAAAACAACTATGGCAGGAAAAAGACGTGGTAGCGTGGGTCCGTCGGGGAATATAATTCAACAGATGTTTTGTCTTCATTATTATTTTAATATATATAAAAGGTAAAATTAAATATAAAATAAGAAAAAGAAGAATTGAAAAGTGTATATTAATTTTGCCCAGAAGTTTGTAACGCATAGAAATATTCATTTCCGACCCCATAAACTATATATATTCTTGATCAGGACGACGAGCCGAGTTCATTTCCGCTTGTCCGTCTGTCCGTCTGTCTGTTTCTACGCGAACTAGTCTCTCAGTTTTAAAGCTATCGAGCTGAAATTTTGCACAGAGTCTTCTTTTTACTGCACGCAACTAATATGTCGGAACCGGCCGGATCGGATGACTATATCTTATAGCTGCCATAGGAACGATCGGTCGGAAAATAAGTCATAGTGAGAAAAACTTTTTTATTTTCCATTGTAGCGTCACCAATCTAGGTATATATTAGTTTTAGATGATTTCACATATTTGTGCAAAAATTTATCAAAATCTGATGAATATAGCATATAGCTGCCATATAAATGGTGGGTCAAAAAACTAGTTCTAGTGGGAAAAACTTTTTTATTTTCTATCGTAGCGTCACCAATCTTGGTATATATTAGTTTTATATGCGTCAACACAATTCTGGAAGATTTTATCAAAATCGGATGACTATAGCATATAGCTGCCATAGGACCGATCGGTCGAAAAATGTGATTTACTAAGAAAAGTTTTTTTTTTATGGTATCAAATTTTTATTATCAATGATTTCAAAATTTTAAATATCTGATATCTATATCCTATATATATTTTACCGGTTAAATCAGTTGGAGTAATGTTTTTCAAGTGTATTAAAACTTCGGCACAGTCGAAGTTAGCTTTGCCTTCTCGTTTTTTTCTTTTTATTGTTCCAAGCATAAAAATATAATTAACTTAAGGACACTAACAACCCCGGATCCTGGATGAGCTACATATTCTTTGCCAAAAGTTGAGGCAACTCCTTCAAAACGATCCCGATAATGTCATGACCGATCCTTTAGTTTAAAAAAAAAATCACTTCAAATTTTTGCAAAAAAAATAAAACCGTTCATTACCGAAAATACAGAAATTCCGCAAATAAATCAACGAATACTTAAAATGTAGAAAAAGTAATTGAAATGTGTGTTTTGGCGATTCCCAGAGGATATTACTTCAATTTGTTATTTGATTTTTTTTTTACTTCTTTTAGTCCTGGTGCTTAACTACAATATATTATTCTCATTCCTGGAACGTGACTCACTTGCGCATCTCTATACTCTTACTAAAAGGTTCTCGCTGCTTGTTCATTTCGTTTTAACTTTGAGAGTCATCAGAGCTCGCCTTTGACAGTGATTTGATGGCTTTTGGCTTGACAGTCCCCAGACAGGGTCTGGCTCTTTTTGTTTTATTCTTGGACTTAAAACAGCAAACGAATTTGCCAATGTTTGTGTGGTTGTATGTATAATTAAGCTACATTAAGGCCAGTCCAGTAGAGGGCCAAAGCCACAGAGCTGCGCCACTCAAACGGGTCGTATTAGACACGCGATTCACTACTCAAAATCTTTAGTTTCTCTTTCTCCATTTCTTACGCATCTAAAAATTTTGATTCCAGCAATAATAATTTTAATATGCAAAAAAAAAACACACACACACAAATGGAAGGCAATCAGCCAAATGCTGCATTTTGGGTTTGGGAGTAAAGCTTTTGCCAAGTATCTGAAATGGTTTATTAATGCAAAAGGGCAATGCTTGGTCATCATCCCAATTTCAAAATCATCACCAAGATAACCATTCTTAACCTCAACGAATGCAATTTGCAACGCTCTGACCATTTGTTTTTCGGCCCCACCCGCAATTCGCTTCACGTTCATTGTGGGTACTAGGCAGCGGTACAACCGACAAAACAACACCAATTCGATTTTAGGTGTAAATTATACATGTATCGATAAAAAAGAAAGAGTAAGTCGGCGATCGATTTTGATTTCTTTTTAATTTAATAATAAAAGTATATATATTTAATTCTTCGTTAAGCAAGTGTAGTCCCAATGAATTTGGTTACTGTTTATGAAAGTTATTCATGTATTTCTGAGCACACTTTGTGTAACTGGTACTTTTTTTTTTCAGTGTGAAACTGAAAGTTTACTATCGGGGTTGACACAGAAATCTCTAGTGATTTTCGTTTTAACGTATTCATTTCAAACAATTTTATTTTGAAATGCAAACGTTTATACGAAAACCTCTAGTGATTTCCGTGTCACACCCCCATATTTATATATGAAGGAAATTAAAAGATTATTATTTAAATACTAAATAAATCACATCCAAATTTACGTACATGCTTAACATATCATTTTCCGAATACATAATACTATAATAACTTTCGTAGACCGAAGTTAACTTTCCTCCATTCTTAAAACCTATTGTACGCAATGCTTGCCCAAAAAAAAAATGTGTAGGATCATCGTGCCATTTGGGGTTGGGGGTAATTGAAGCTCATTTTAAATTGTCAAAGTTTCATACTCACGTCTTGTCTTGTCTTCATCTTTCTGTTGCAGATCGCCAAGCTGTTGCCCTTGATTGAATCGGGTTGTTCGCGTCGAGCACGATTTCTCCTCTGTTCGGCATTATTTCCGCTCTGTACACCGGATGTGCCACGACCCGTGACGGCCTGCAAATCGCTGTGCGAGACGGTAAAAGGCGAGTGCCTAGTGAATGCCTCGCCGGAACTAATGCAACTCTGGCCACAGTTTCTCAACTGTGAGTCGCTGCCTCAACCTGAGAAACACGAGTTGTGCATGCAGATACCACAGGAGCTGGAGCAACACCAGCACCAAGGAACCACCACAGAGAGTTCACAGGTGGCAGAGGGAGCACGTACGGCCTCGCAGTATTGGTCCTGGATGGCCTGGAAAATGTCCTCAGCTCAGCTCACACCCGCAAAAGGAGCTAGCCAGCTCTTGGCTAGTAGCAGTAGCATCAGCAGTGGCAGTGGCAGTGCCATTCTTTGTCCTCAGAACTTTAGTGGCAATGCTCTAAATCCAGATGAGTGTCTACCCCAATGTCAACGGGATGCCTTCCATGGTTCGCATCAAAAGAAAATAACAGAGAAATTAATACTGGGCTTATCGGCCGTTTGCTTCGTGCTCACCTTGTTCGCTTTGGTCACCTTCTGGGCAGAGCCTATGCGTTTTGGCTATCCCGAACGTCCAGTCTTATTTTTATGTCTGTGCTATAATCTGTTTAGTGTTAGCTATTTGGAGAGAATAGTTTTTCACAACCAGGCTCGTGGTAGAATGGGCCCTGCACCGCCATCGGCTTGCCCTTTGAGCCCACCCTGTCTGGCTTCGTATATCAGCACCTCATATCTCAGCTTATGCGCGGCCAGCTGGTGGTTGATATTTGCCTTATGCTTCTACCTGTCGTCGCATAAGAAATGGTCGAGCGAAGCTTTGGAGAAGCGCTCGGGCTTGTTTCATGTAATGGCCTGGGTGCCACCCTTGGCTCCACCCATAGCCGCTCTGCTGCTGGAACGGGTACGCCCCAGTGAGCTGACCGGAATGTGCTCGGCTCCGGGATTTGTGGAATTACCCGCTTTGGTATTGCTCCTTTTGGGACTTTACTTTACGTTAAGAGCTTCGCGTTCTCTGTTATTCTTGCAGCAGCAGCTTCATAAGCGATTTGCTCAAATCCGCAAACGTTTTGTAATTTTTTCACTGTTGTATTTTTTACCGACATTTGCCGGCTTATTGGCGGCTTTTTGTGAACCCTACTGGGACAGGGTGCCGAGTTGTTCGACTCTGGAAGATTGTTTGTCACCCAAACCTCTGAGTGCCTGGTCCACCTGGCTACGCATACTATTCCAGCTGATGGGCGGTTCGTTGACTGGCTTGTGGGTGTGGTCACGGAAAACCTGCGAAAGCTATCGCCATCGTTTGGTGGGTAATCCCAGTGTGCCCAAGAAACAGCTGTTTACCAGTGGCAAAGCTGTAATTGGCGCTGCTGGTAATACCCCTCCCCTCTATGCGGGCATTAGTTTTCATAATGTGCCCGTTTACAATCCGAATCAGTCAGGGAAAGTATAGGTGCGACGTAAGTCAAGTCAAGTTGTATATGTATATATGTCGAAGAATAATTTGTATATAGAGTATAATCCTCAACTTTCAATGGTATTGTTAAGCTTTAAGCTCTACTGATCTGTTAAGTTAATTAATGTAAGTTCAAAATTTGAAATGTGTTAATAGCTTTAAGTACCACCGCAGGTAAATTTAGTTGTACAGTAAAAAAAAATGTATTTATGTTTTATTTTTTTTATCTTTGTAAGCAAAAATATAGTTATAAGTATTTTTACATATTTTTAAATACACCTGAGCATATGAAAAAAATATTGAAATCTTTTTATTGCAAAATACAGGGTGGCTAATTTTTAAACAGCACTAAACACGTAGTCAGAAGTACAAGGAAGAAGGTACAATGCCAACTACTTTTCTGATATATATACGGATTTTTTGAACTATTCTTAATAAAAATGTTAAAACTAGAAAAACTAAGATATGTGGTTTTTATTTTAAATTTTCTACCAAATAAAAAAACCGCATCAAAATCGGAGCAACGGTCTAACGATTCAATTTTGTTTATTTGCCGATGAAGCTATATCTAAGGCCGCACTTTTGGACTCTGTTAGACTTAGTAAAAAAATTATCCTAAGAAGCACGTAAGCGGGGAACTGTTAAATCATACGCGGGTCGTTGTAGACACTAGCAAAGATATTTAAAAACGTGGCCAAAAAGCAGGCAACTCATACTTTTTCTGTAAATCCACTTAGATTTAAAAAAACATGAACATAAAAAGAAATATATCTTCGCACTCTCCATTATGGACACAAAGCCAAATCTATTGGAGTATGATAACAAAAAGGTAAAAGTTAATTTAAGAAAATGGAGGAACGCTGACATCGGCTTTGGCGAAATTAAAATACCCTTAAAACATACTAACAGACGGACAGGGCTAAATAAACTGGATTGAATGAGAAAGCCTTTTTTGTTTTTTAAGGTAGCGTGTTCAAATTTAGAAGTAAATGATCAGGTCCTTAGGGATTTTGAATTAAGTTAAAATATGACATCTGTGTATATTCTCTGTACATATATCTATCCCATAATAAAGCTAAGGACGGGCATTTGCGAATGTATTAAATCTTTGACTTAGTCGAATTGGCATTGCTTGCTCGTGTAAGTGGGCCAAGCAAAACCAACAAAGCTTGTTAGGCGCAATTTCCAGAAAAAACTGCAACCCAATTCCCGCCAAACCGACACGGAAACGAGCAGAAAAAACCGAAATTAATGTAAGCTACGTACACACAAAAAAAAAGTTGGTAAATTCAACATTTTTCATTGGTAAATTCACCAATTTCCCTTTTTGTTTTTTACCCAATAATTTTTCCTTTCAAAAATAAATGGTTTGCACTTTTCTATCAAAAATTTGTCCATTTTGATTTGGAAGTGATTTACATTTGAAAAAAAAATAAAATAAAAAAAATTAGCAACAGTTGTAGTAGTTGTTTGCACACACACACACACATACTACAAAAGTCGGTCTGAAGCTGAAGAATTTTTTTATGTTGGATTGGATGTGTTTAGATTTTCGGAAATTTTTTTTTTATTATTAATCTTTACCTTGTCTGGGACTCGAACACACGGGGGGACACGCGCTGATTATGCGGTACTTACGAGTCGCATACAAATTATGACATAACTTAAATAATGTTTTATTTAAATTATACCTTGTTATTGCTGTTATGTGGCTTTTAAAATTCAGCCTAAAAGTATGCCATACCTTGTTTGCTTTTGCAAGCATGAGTAATTCATAGCACACAACATAACATCGCCGAGTGGCTTAAATAATACCTTCCTTATTGCTGTTGTGTTGCTTTGGAAGTTTAGCTTAAAAGTATGCCATACTAAGCTATGCTTAAGTTTATCGATATCATTGCAGTCAAGCTTGAGAGCTCAACAGCTGTTGGCCAAGAAGAACTGGTTTCTCTGTTGTTACTTGTAAGACAGAATGCGAAAGCCGAAAGAGAAAGCATTCTTCACTGGGTGAACCATCACTTGTTTTGTTTCCATTTAATTTTTTTTTTTGTTGACGTGTTAACCAGAAAATGTTTTACGATTGAATTAAAATTTTTACAACAAATTTTGTTTTCAATTATGGCTGCACGTGTGGTAAAAGCCCCCAAATGTCAGCGACTCAACAGGGATCAGCAGCAAACCAAGCAAATGTCAAAACCGGAAGCCAATCGGTAAGCAATGCTGCTTACAAAAACAAAAGACTTAAGCAACGAACTTGAATTCTCTGTAGGCTTTGGTGGATTCTTTTGGGCCTAGTTTTCGTCATCACATTTGGGACTCGATTCTATAAGGTAACCGAACCGGATCACATTTGGTAAGGAATTTGGATTCAGTTTGACATTTGATTGGTGCAGCTAATTGGAATCGTTTTTTTGTAGTTGGGATGAGACGCATTTTGGCAAAATGGGCAGCTGGTATATCAACCGCACATTCTTCTTTGATGTGCACCCACCGCTGGGTAAGGTGAGTTACTGAAATAATCATATTAGCATCTGAGTTAAAGCTGAACTTTAAGAATTATTTAAAACCAAATAAGACCTAAAAGTGCTTGATTTGGCAATGTTACCACTAAATACGGAAAAGTTCTATCCACGAATATAAAACTCTTATCTATCGCTTCATTGGCGACCATACGGTATAGTCATAAAGTTTCGAAAACAAGAATGAGTTCTTCACAGCAACCAAAACTCTAACTAATAGAAGATAGTGCCATGTTCCCTATGGGAACTATGCAATACAAATTTCGCAGGCAGATGGAAATTTTCATTAGATTGCAAAAATGTTTTTTTTAAAGGTTATTCTACCTACCTTTTTTTCAGATGCTTATAGGACTCTCTGGCTACTTGACGGGCTATAATGGAACATTTCCCTTTGAAAAGCCGGGTGATAAGTACAACGAAACACGTTATCAGGGCATGCGCTATGTAAGTTAATTTGTTTGAATGTATTATTGTATAGTAATATTTTGTGTATTTACAGTTCTGTACTTCTCTGGGAGCTCTTATTATGCCGATGGGTTTCGATACGGTCTACGATTTGACACGATCACATGAGGCGGCCTTTTTATCGGCTGCCTATTTGATTTTTGGTGAGCTACGACCTTTAACCTTATTCCCTCAAACCTCATCATTCTGTCTTTCGATGTCTTTTTCCATTCCAGACGTAGGTCTGCTGACACTGAATCAGTATATATTGCTGGATCCTATACTGTTGTTCTTTATGATGGGCTCTGTTTGGGGCATGGTAAAGGTCTCCAAAGTGACAGCCTCGGGAAACTCCTATTCACTGAAATGGTGGCTATGGTTGCTTGTAACCGGTACCATGCTCTCCTGCACCATTAGTGTCAAGTTTGTGGGTCTATTTGTGGTTCTATTGGTGGGTCTGCATACGGCCACCGAATTATGGCTTATATTGGGCGACCTAAGACAACCAATTTTGGAGACGCTAAAACAGATTGCTTGTCGAGCTATAACCCTCATTCTGTGGCCCATATTGCTCTACACAGTATTTTTCTATATCCATTTGGCAGTGTTGAATCGCAGTGGCAATGGCGATGGTTTCTATAGTTCGGCCTTTCAGTCGCGTTTGATTGGAAATTCGCTTTATAATGCAAGCATGCCAAGAGATGTGGCCTATGGAGCGGTGGTGACCATTAAGAATCATAAAACAGGTGGCGGCTACTTGCACTCACATTTTCATCTATATCCAAAAGGGACGGGGGCACGACAACAGCAGGTAAGCGAACAATCGTAATGCAACATTTTTGTAATTGTAATTTTGTAATATTCATTTAATATTATCTAAAAAAAATATCAAAATAAAATAACCGAAAACGAGAAGGAAAAGCTAACTTCGACTGTGCCGAAGTTTTAATACACTTGCTAAAGTTCACTCCAACTGACTTAAAGTGTACAATATATATAGGATATAGATATCAGATATTTAAAAATTCACCATAAAACCATAAAAATAAATTTTCTAAAAAAAAAGCACATTTTCCGACTGATCGATCCTATGGCAGCTATATGCTATAGTCATCCGATTTTGATAAATTTTTACAGAATTATGTGGAAGCAAATAAAACTAATATACCAAGATTGCTCATGCTACGATGGAAAATAAAAAAGTTTTTCATACTAGAACCATTTTTTTTTTTTTTTTTTTTTGCATTATTATAATAGCTTGGTCATTCCACTTTCATCCAATTCAAACCATTTTCAAAAATTCGAAATAGTTTAGGAGATATTGTCATTTTAGTGGAGCAAGGTTCTTGCTTGAGGAAGCACTCAATACAACCCTAAGAGGTAAAGGTAGAAGGTAGAACCTTTGAAAATTTTTTTTTTTCTGTCTTTTTGTTTTTCATTATTATTATTGCTTGGACATTCCACTTTCATCCACTTCAAACCATTCTCAAAAATTCGAAATAGTTTATAAGATATTGCCATTTTAGTGGAGCAAGGTTCTTGCTTGCGGAAGTATTCAATACAACCCTAAGAGGTGTAGGTAGAAGGTAGAACCTTTCGAAATAGTTTAGGAGATATTGCCATTTTAGTGGAGCAAGGTTCGTGCTTGAGGAAGCACTCAATCCAATCTTAACCACTCAACCACTCATCAACCTTTGAAAAATATATTTTTTTCGATATTTTTGTTTTGCATTATTATAATAGCTTGGTCATTCCACTTTCATCCAATTCAAACCATTTTCAAAAATTCGAAATAGTTTAGGAGATATTGTCATTTTAGTGGAGCAAGGTTCTTGCTTGAGGAAGCACTCAATACAACCCTAAGAGGTAAAGGTAGAAGGTAGAACCTTTGAAAATTTTTTTTTTTTTTTTTTTGTTTTTCATTATTATTATTGCTTGGACATTCCACTTTCATCCACTTCAAACCATTCTCAAAAATTCGAAATAGTTTATAAGATATTGCCATTTTAGTGGAGCAAGGTTCTTGCTTGCGGAAGTATTCAATACAACCCTAAGAGGTGTAGGTAGAAGGTAGAACCTTTCGAAATAGTTTAGGAGATATTGCCATTTTAGTGGAGCAAGGTTCGTGCTTGAGGAAGCACTCAATCCAACCTTAACCACTCAACCACTCATCAACCTTTGAAAAATATTTTTTTTTCAATTTTTTTGTATTGCATTATTATAATAGCTTGGTCATTCCACTTTCATCCAATTCAAACCATTTTCAAAATTTCTATGGCAGCTATGAACTATGACTATAGCATAATAGTCATCCGATTTTGATCAATTTTTTTACAATTATTCAGAAGCGTCTAAAACTAATATAGACCAAGATTGGTGACGCTACAATGTAAAACAAAAAAAGTTGTTCTCACTAAAACTTATTTTCCGACCGATCGTTCCTATGGCAGCTATAAGATATAGACATCGGATCCGGCCGGTTCCGACATATGATTTGCGTGCAGTAAATAGAAGACTGTGCACAGTTTCAGCTCGATAGCTTTAAAACTGAGGGACTAGTTCGCGTAGAAACAGACAGACAGACGGACAGACAGACGGACGGACGGACGGAAGACGGAATTGAACTCAGCTCGTCGTCTTGATCAAGAATATATATAGCTTATGGGGTCGGAAAAACAATATTTCAATGCGTTACAAACTTCTGGGCAAAATTAATATACACTTTTCAAGTGTATAAAAACACTGGACTTATCCTCTCAAACGTCAACTTTGGCAAGCAGATTTTCAAAATTCCAATAGCTTGAAAGTCAAAGTCTTGGCGCTTGATCGAAAAGTCCTAAGTTCCAGGAAATTTAATCGCACAATTATCTTACATACCCAATTTGAAGAAGATCGGATGAAAAAATATGATCCCTAGTTGCGATCACAAATCACAACTACTCTCTAAGTTTAATTTTTCATGCTCTAACGGATTGGGCTGTGTGGTGGCAGAATAAGCGTTAAGACCGCAAAAAGTATATATGTATGTATACTCTTGCCTTTAAGTTATTTTTCGAGGGGGGACGATAGCTGAGCTGCGCTTAATTCATGCTTACATTTTCATTAAAGATTGCACATTCATTTACTTATTTTAGATTACCACCTATACCCACAAGGATGACAATAACAAGTGGCTAATTAAGCCCTATAATAAACAACAGACACCAAATGATAAGCTTCAACTGTTGCGTCATGGTGATCTGGTACGTTTGGAGCATTTGGTTACTAAGCGAAATCTACACTCACACAGCGAACCGGCACCAATGACCAAAAAACATTTGCAGGTCACTGGTTATGGAGAGGTAGGTCATCTGCTCCTAATATTCTTAGTACCCGGAATATCTTTTGATTTTTCTAGTTGGGCGTGGGGGATGCAAATGATGTTTGGCGCGTGGTGACTGTCGGTGGCAAGATTAATGATACCATACACACGGTGACTTCGCGTTTATTGTTCATCCACTATCTGCAGAATTGCGCTTTAACCTCCAGTGGAAAACAGTTACCCAAATGGGGCTTTGAACAGCAGGAGGTCTCCTGCAATTTGAATATACGCGATCGTAATGCTCAATGGAATGTAGAGGATAATCAGCACAAGTTGTGTAAGCATTTTCACCCATAACCCACAACCATAAGCGCCTGATCATTTCTTTTGGATTCCCTAACAGTGCCGAATGTCAACTTTAGTGTGTATGCACCAGGTTTCTTTTCGCGCTTCCTAGAGTCGCATGCTGTAATGCTGCAGGGCAATGCGGGACTGAAACCCAAAGAGGGCGAAATCACCAGCAGACCTTGGCAGTGGCCTATTAATTATAGGGTAAGTACCATTCCCTCCAGGTTACACCAAACGAATCTCTCGTAATTTAATTTTTACCTGCACAGGGTCAATTTTTTTCGGGCAGCAGCTATCGCATCTACTTGCTGGGCAATCCTATTATTTGGTGGAGCAATTTGATATTCTTGGTTATATTCATTTGCTTCTTTTTGTACAATTCCATAGTGGAGCAACGAAGAGCGGGTCAAGCGAGACTAGCCATAGCGGGCAGCGTCACAGAAAACGTATGTTTGGAGCAAAGCTTGGGCTTAAAGGCAGCTCTCTGGCTGTTCTTGGGTTGGCTTTTGCACTATTTACCATTTTGGGCTATGGGCAGAGTTTTGTACTTTCATCACTATTTTCCGGCATTGATTTTCAACTCTATGTTGACTGGTAAGACCACAGAGAATGAGGATGCATTTTTTGAATAAGTACCTAAATATTTTGTCTTCCCTTGCAGGTGTCATGTTCAACTATATCCTAAAATCTTTACCCAGATGGTTACAGCATATTCTAATGGGTCTGGTACTTTCGGTCATTGTCTATAGTTTTAAGCTTTTCGCACCATTGGCCTATGGCATGAGTGGACCTTTGGCCAATGAACCCAACTCAACCATGCATAGCCTCAAATGGCTCAGCTCATGGGAGTTTTAAAGAAAATAAAAAAGAAACAAAATATTATATAAAAAATATATAATTTCTATATATATAAAAGAGTTTATCCTCACTGACTGACTGACTGATTGGTGACCGTCGCACAGCCCAAACCGTTAGAGATAGCAATCTAAATTTTGTACAGTAACTTCATCTTATTCCGAAATTCAACACTAAGGCGGGGTTTTGGAAAATTCCGCCCGGAGATGTGGAAAACTTACAGAAAACTGTTGTATAAAACTTTTTTGTTTATCATCTGATCAGCTCCAAACTTATTTAAAAAATCGAAATAAAAATTCAACAGTAACTGCATACCAGTTTTCCGGAAAATGAATTCACTACACCCCCTTTGTGGACAACGGGTTGAATGGCCGAAGGATTAGTTTCCAAACGATTAGCTTCAAACTCATTTTAAAAGCATACACTAATAACACACATACACTAATTTGAGAAAAACCTTTTCCACAACCGGAAAATGGCTGGAAAAGTGTTATATAAAACTCATATGTTTTTCATCCGAAAAAATGTAATTTGTTATTCATGTTCATATTAAGAACTCATTTTCCGACTTCGGAGGGTAATTTTAAAAATTTTAAGATATCGTTATTATTATTGTCATATGTAGGTCCGAAAGAAGAACAAAAAAGTAGCATAGATCAGTTTTCCGACAATTTTTCGACTTTGCAGGCAGGTTTGTATATAATTGGAAACACCGTTGCTTATATCTGGTTTCTTTTTAGGGAAAGTAATATTTTTTTGTAGAAACTTTATTATTTGCACAAGTGCGAGCGAAGCCGTGGGTATAAGCTAGTAATATATAAGATTTTATCAATGGTCCAGATAAGACAACTCCTAACCAGTCGACCGATCGAACCTGACTGCGAATAAATAATTAAGAAAACTAAGGAAAGGATTTAAAACAAAGACCATATTCATACGTTTTCTTTGTGTTAAAAATAGTCGTAAAAAAATCAAAACAATATTCAAGGGTATAATAACGTCGGTAGACCGAAGGTAACTTCCACCCATTTTTCTAAATTATATTTAAAATTAGGTTTGCTTCTTACCATCAAAGCGGCAGCATTAATGAATTAATGCCACGATAACGCATGGAATTTTTTGTGGCTTTTATATGTTTAATAATAGATTGATATTTGGTGCACTCCTTGAGGCAATAGAGAAAAGAGAAAAAGCATAAATATCCCAATGAAGAATTATAAAATTCATTTGACATACCGGATTAGTCAATCAACTCCGCAGCTGAATCAATTTCCGCCTAAATTACTGTGTTCGACTGCCCCAGCATTCAAACTGGCTGCATTCAAATCCCGACGATATTTATTAGCCTTCAAATCGACTGCACGATCCCATATCTTCGAACGTTCGCGCAATGGTAAGCGATTCCTTTAAGGTTGAGTTTCAGATTTCAGATTTAACGGCCTGCTGGACTTCTGATCGGCACAGTAGAATTTGGCTAATTTATGGCAAAATTGGCATAATTGAGGGGCATGACTTAATGCATCACTTTTGATATTTTAATTACAAAAGGAACTATTTCGCAAGATGAGGCGGTTTTTTCTAGAGCCTGCTGCAAAGCTTTGCGGTTAATTTCCAACGGAGAAATTATGTAGTTTATTTTTCGGCACAACAGAGCCAAGAGTACGAGTGCAACTGAAAGGAAATAAGATAAATGATTGGTTTAAATATTGCCATATAAATATCATACTATAAAAGAAGGGTGACCAGCTTCAGCAGCATGGATGCATAAGAGTGCATGTGCCATGCGTGTGACGTCAGTGGTCACATGGTCGGCGTAGCCGATGTTAGTCTTCTATTTTTTGAATTAACACGGTTTGAACCATTTTTTTCATGTGACAATGCAAAGCCAAAAAAAAAACTGCGAGACTTTACGCACACACGCAATGATAGTATTTAATGAAAACACAATTTTATCTGCTTCTCAAAAATATAAATTCACGAATAAATCAAATATGGCTCTATGCGTTTGCTGTGTGTGCTTCTCAGTTGACACTTGTAATTTTTAGTGTTCCTATGAAGCTAAACGCATATCAATTGTTTGATTGCTTAATCGCCGTGCAAAAATTTCTTACACATTTTGGTCCCCGCCACACCAGGTATAGATCCACCTTAAGCTTGCCTCTCAGAAAACGCATTCTTAAACTTTTGCATACGTTCGCGCTGAGTATAAAAGTTGCCAGCAGGAAAGCTCATGGTGCAATTATGTACCTGTTGTGGCGCTAGTGTGTAAGCTCAGAGCTTTTCTGAATGCGCAGGAATGAGACATACAACCAAGGTGTATCTACCAGGTGTGGCGCTTAATAAAATTTGTAAACTCAAAAGCTTTAGGTAACTGCGCAAGAGTGAATCAGACAACGTTTGTATGAAGGTGTGTGTGTGGCTGTGTGTGCGCTACACGAACTCACCCACTCGCTCAAGCGTGGAATGACCGTACGCGTCGAGTGTCATAGGCCCACTAAAAAATTTCAAATATTATTTGAGATGCCCGCACATATTTTTGTATGTATGTGTGTGTAAGTCATATGCGCATATATGTGCGCATAGAGAACAGCCGTGCGTGGACCAACCGCTCACGTCAGGTGTTAGCTGTACACTGACAACATGTAAGCTATAAAACGTGAGCTGTTGACTAACCGCCACACCTTGTAGATACATCTTGCATACAACGTTTGCATAAATAGCACACTGACAATATGTATGCTGTGAAATTTAAGCTATTAAATGACCACACCATTATATTTGCACCTTGGGGCAGGTACTTATCATCAGTTCCAAGCCTTTTGAACAAGTTATACCAAAACAAACCAAATAGAAACAAAACAATTAAAAATGATTGAATACTGGTGACATTTCCCATCGAGCGTAGCATTTTATCTTCTAGTTAGTGTCCCCAAAGAGCTACAGTTCGTGATCGCCAACTCTTAAAGGGCCATAAACCTCTAAAATATCTTATATAACATTTGAAATGATTAATTTACATTTCCATCGATAAGTATTATTATATCGGTCGAGGGCCGACTTACGCTCTCGTTCTGGTAGAAATTTCGCGTTACAAACTTGTGGACAAATTATATACACTTTGCAAATGTATAAAACGAGAGGGCAGCTAACTTCGCGTGCCGAAGTTTTAATACACTGAAAAACTTCACTCCAACTGATTTAACCTGTTAAATATATATAGGATATAGATATCAGATATTAAAAATTATGAATCATTGATAATAAAAATTTTATACTATAAAAAAACTTTTCTTAGTAAAACACATTTTCCGACCGATCGGATTGATCCGATTTTGATAAATTTTTCCTGAATTGTATGGAATTGTATTGTATGGAAGCATATAAAACTAATATATACCACGATTGGTGACGCTACGATGAAAAACAAAAAAGTTTTTCTCACAAGAGCTAGTTTTTTGACCAATCGTTCCTATGGCAGCTACATGATATAGTCATCCGATTTTGATAAATTTGTTCAGTATTATGTGGAAGCATGTAAAACTAATTTATACTAAGATTGGTGACGCTACGATGGAAAACAAAAAGTTTTTCTCACTTAAACTTATTTTCCGACCGATTGTTTCTATGACAGCTATACGATATAGTCATCCGATCCGGCCGGTTCCGACATATTAGTTGCGGGCAGCAAATAGAAGACTCTGTGCAAAATTTCAGATTGATAGCGTTAAAACTGAGGGACTAGTTCGCGTAGAAACAGACAGACAGACAGACGGAATTGAACTCAGCTCGTCGTCCTGATCAAGAATATATATAGTTTATGGGGTCGGAAATGAATATTTCTATGAGTTACAAATTTCTAGGAAAAATTAATATACACTTTTCAAGTGTATAAAAACACTTGCAACTTATTTCCGCAGCCAACTTATGAGAGTTGAAAAATGTACTGTGTTTGTAAAGAAAATGAGAGCAAGTACAGTTTCTCAAATCAAATTCAATTTCTGTCTTTCTAAATGCGAAAAAAGAAAAATTTATTAAATATACCAAAAAGGTAAACAGCAAATTGTGGGGAGTTGTGAATTGGAAGGCGGATGGATTTTTCCCACTTGTCGGATGTGTGGCACTGTCTGAGCGTGACTTTGTTTTAGCATTACCCACACTTTCTGCCTAAGGCTTCTAAGCCCCACCCCCCTCCCTCCGACACCCACCTACCACATTCCCAACGTGTGTATATTTTTCCAACATGTGGCAAAATTATTTCCGCTCAAAAATCCACTTCCTGCTATTTGTTTCTTGCTTTTTTGTTTTAGGAAATTAAGTTGAAAGTAAATCAGACAGATTTGAGTACAGTTGAGGCCTGCAGTTGACAAAGAGCACGAAAAAAATCATAAATAAAACCCACCAAAAAAAATGACAGAAAAAGTAGCTGCGCCTGTCACTTTGTCAGAGAATTAAATACTGTTTCTTCTACATATATGTATATGTATTGTATATATATGAAGGAAAGACCACCTGTTGCCTTTTGGTATTTAAGATCTTCCCAATCTTTCACGAAGTACTTTAAGATAAAGCTTACATATTTAAGATGCAAACAAAAAATAATTGAGATTGGCTTGGTTGTTCTCATTATTAAACAGCATTTAACTACACGTTTCCGCCAGTACTCTCAACTTAGGAACCCCTCTCTGTTCTTAACTTAAGGTACAAAACCCTCCCAGTTAGTTCAGCATCTGGGAACAGGGGTGGCACTTTAAACACACTGTACTCATGCAGCAAACTGAACCTAGTATTATTTGCTCTTAGCTGCTCTCTTAAATGCTGGCTGTGCACATTGCACAGAGTTACATTATTTCATGCTCAAATATATATCAAGAAAAATAAACTACATGTGGGAATTATTGAAAGTGCGTCGAATTGTAAAAGAAATTTAGCATCAATATTTTGCAAACTAAAGAAATGAATTAAGGCTTATATAGCCTTGAAGTTAACATTATTTGATATAAAAAGAGATTTAATAAAATTGAACATTCATGTTTGTAAGCCCGTTATAGAGACTAGTTAAGAAAACTCCTGAACCGATAGAACTGACCTTTTATATTCTGACCTGACTGCGTATAAATTATTAAACAAAAGTCCTCAACAATTTTTAAGATTCAACATAATTAAAATATTATTTATAAGGGTATAATAACTTCGGTAGACCAAAGAAAACTTTCCTCCATTTTTAATGTTCTAATTTGTTTTGCCCGTTGCCGTTTTCCATTTTGCTCTAATTATGTGCATTCATTTTATTGAAATAATTTAATTTAAGTATAGATAATTTAATAATTATTTTTAGTTGAATTGTAAAAATATGATTACCCTTTACTCAACGTTCTCCTTAGTGGTTGCACATAATCTGGGAGCAGTTAGCAGTGGCCAAAAAGTGTTCTCAATTGGTGCTGATGTGTTGTCATACTTAGTACCAACAGTACAAAGAGTATATCGCCTGTGCAAATGTATGTAACAGCCAGAAGGAAGCAACTCTTACCCCATAAAGTATACATATCGACGACACGAGCCGAACACATGCCGAGCCCTTTGCAAAGAGAGTAAAAATATCCGTTAAACCAATCAGTGGCTGCCTAGCCTTAAACGAGATAGGTCAGAGCCGCTTTGTGTCGCATTATATTTGCACACCAATACACTCTCACTTTTCCGCCTTGCTCTTCGTGACAAACGCTGATATATATCAATATATATGATCACAGATATAATTGAACTCAGCTCGTCGTCCTGATCAAGAATATATATAGTTTATGTGGTCGGATATGAATATTTCTATGCGTTACAAACTTCTGGGCAAAATTAATATACACTTTTCAAGGGTATAATGATCTTAAGGTTTACTCTCCAGATTTAAAAAAAAAAATAGAAGGCTAACATACGCCGATGTTTTAAATACCCTTGCAGTTTTTTAAAAGCGCTACCAATTGATAACAAAAACTTTTTCTCATTATAACTAGTTTTTCGACCGATCGGTCCTATGGCAGCTATATTCTATAGTCATCCGATTCCGACAAATTTTTCCAAAATTGTGTGGAAGTATATGAAACTAATATATACCACGATTGGAGATGCTACGATGAAAAACAAAAAAGTTTTTCTCACAAGAACTATTTTTTTGACCGATCGTTCCTATGGCAGCTATATGATATAGTCATCCGATCCTGTCGATTCCGACAAATGTGCAGCGTATTTGTATTTAAAGACTTTTTGCAAAGTTTGATCAAGATAGTTAAAAAACTGAGGGAGGAGATAGCATAGAAACAGACGGACAGACGAAAATGAACTCAGCTCGTCATGCTGATCAAGAATATATATACTTTATGTGGTCGGAAATGCTTCCTTCTATGCGTTACAAACATCGTGACAATTTTAATTTACCCTCTGCAAGGGTATAAAAACACTCAAAAAACCATGTCCAAAGGTAGAAGACCCCCTTAAGTTGACAACTGGCACAAGGAATAAATGGCTGCACAAAAATTTTAAAAGCAATTTTTTTTTTATGCGGAATTTGAGATCTCAAGGAAAATTTAAACGCCCTTAGTACCTAGCTTAAGTCCTTACTGGGGAAAAATGAAATTTCTTGGTAAACAAGTAAAACTATCATAACAACGACTTTTTTTCGGGCTCGCGCCCAAGTCTAGTCAAAAACAAACCCAACAAAGAGCTTTAACAAATATTTTGGTATGTTATGAATGCAAATATGCAGCCACACTATTTTATTTTTGAAATTCAAAGATCCTATATTTGGGAAGTGTAGAAAAGTGGCATTTTTATGCGCCAAAAGGGGGAAACATATGGCTGGCCATCTGATTTGGCATTAACATTTGCATATGTGTTGGGATGTAAAGGGGAAGGCTCAATGTGACGCCACAATTTGCCACATTTCTGGCTATGAAATTAAATCAAAATCTTTATTAAAACATTTTATGCAAATGAATAAATAAGCAAACGAATGGTCTGCGTCTGACTGACAGCCAAGAGGCAACAGTTACACATATTTACATAAATATACAACAAGACTCTTACGTGACACGCTCCCTTGGCCCACCGGGCACACACACACTTCGTAGGCAAATAAGTGAGCTTTATGCGGTGTTTGTGTGTGTATGTGTGTTTGCATTACAATAATAGGAAAATTATTTGTAATGTAATTTCAACTTAATAAATTTTCATATAAAGCTACGACAGCTCTTAGGCTTCTCTCTCCCTTCCGGCTAAGTGTTTACACAGAGCAGCCACCTTGGCTGTGGAAAGTGAATTTGCATAAACGTATGAAATTTTAATATTTACGACAAATTTTCACATCGACCAACTTTTTTTCACTGCACACTTTTGAGCGCACACAGAGAGAAAAGTTTCCGCCAGCCTACGTGTTAGAGACAGCTGTTGAAGCGGCCAAAGAAGAGACGAATAAATTAGATATATACTTTCCTAGGTGCAAATTAAGGTAACTAAGTGCGTCCTTTGCTGATGCCGATGCAAGTGGGTTCGCCAGAGGCGAACTTAACGAGTGTAAACTAAATTGAGTTAACTCTAGAACCGGAATCGCCAAGAAGAGAGGACAGAAAAATTGTAAATGTATTTTAAGCTCTACACTGCAAAATTAAAGAGTGAAAAATTGTGAATTAATCCACAAATTAATAGGTCCCCTGTTTTGAACCTTGCCGGGTGCAAGTTAAATATTAAAACAATGTGTATGTATATATGATGATGAGAAAATTTGCAAATGGCTGCGTTTTAAAAGTGCACTGTTACCGTATCTTTTCTTCTTGGTATAGTGTGGTGCACGCAAACTGCTACACAAAGATTCGAAAATATTTAAAAACAATTTAAATATTTTTCCAAAGTTCAAAAATATGGATTAATGGACTAATATATAGAAGATGGTAATGTCTGGCTTTGAAATTAACGGAAAGCAATGCCAAATTTGAATTAAATCTTTTACGTATTTAGGGCCGCTTATGCTGTCCGTTGGGCCAGCTATGCAATGGAAAACAATGGTTTCAAAATTTGCTTGACAAACTCATTTCCCTGCCCAAATGTATGATTCATTACACCCAGAACGAAATATTCATATTCATATGTATAATTATTTACACATATATGTAAGCAGTTAAATAAATATATAATTAGAGTGGCTAATTGACTGCTCCAATAACAAACAATTCAAGTCCCAACTGCAGGAAACATCTCGCATTTTCCACAATTAAAAATGAAGGCAATTATTGTCAGTTTTACGTTTACGCATTCTACGTATTAAGGTAAATAGTTATGGTGCAATTAATTAAATGCTTTTTCAATTTCAGTTATGAGAAAACAAATTGTGTATTATACACTTTTTGCATACGAAATGCCTTGAAAATTGAGGTCGTGGTAAAGGGTAGTGTGGGGGGTTCCTTAAGCTACTTATTTGCGTAATAGTTTGACGCACGTAGCAAACGCAAAACTTTCTATGTACATATCTTACATTTGCACCTTTAGCATTCCAATCCCTTTTACAGAGACTTGTGCTCACTGGCGCAGCTGTCATCTTTTTGTATTTGCAATGCGATATTATGCTGCCAGCTATCAAAAAACATTTTCGATGCTCATACACACACACACAGGGCTTCTCAAAAATGTTGCATATTACGACTACAGAAAGGAAGACCAAGTCATAATTCGGGTTAAAAACGCGATTGAAAATAGAGTTGTGTAATGGAGTTGTTTTGTTCCGGAACAATGATCGGATTTTGCTCTTATACTAGGCCTTTTGCTCGATTTGCTAGTACCAAGTTGTTTTTAACGTGATAAAATAAATCAAGTAAGTGTTAGTTATTTAGAATGCACTCAATTCTACTTAAATGTTGGTACCTGAATGTAACATTTCAACTATAACACCTAGTATATAAGAGCAAAAACGAAACATTGTTTTGGATCAGAACAACTCTTTTACCCAACTCTATTTGGAAAAAAATAAACAAGATATTTGAGTACCTTCTTTTTGACTACACTATACGCTATATGTAGAGAAAGTCTATAGATATATATGATAGTGTAAAGGCAGCCATCCACTATTCTCTAGCTGAAAGATAACCCCCTTTCAGAACAATTGCGACCGTTGAGCAAAACTTAATTACAACCGCGTCAAACGATAAAAATGACATCGTGCGGTTTAATTAAACCAATTTTCGTTTCATTGGCCATAAAATCGAAAAGCATAAGTGAAATTTTCCAATACACCATTAGTAGTCTAAAATGAACTTGCTTTGCCATATTTGCTCTCTGTTTTCCGTTTTCGGGGGCGTTAATTGCTTCGTGTTGACAGGCCTGTTGCAGCGGGGCAGGTGTGGGGGGTGCGAGTATGTCTGTGTGTGCGTGTTTATTGACAGCAATGAAGCAATTTTAATTACAATCAGGCATCCGAAAACTTGACATCTAAAAAATCGCATAAACAATATCTTTTTTAATAGTATTTGAAATATTTGTTTGTTATATAGTAAGTATAGTATAGTTCATATCAAAAATGTTTGTCTAACAGCACTAGAGATGAGGGCGTGCAGAATATTTTCAATACACGACTCTAACACGAATGGCATATTTCAAACACGCACGGTTAACAATTTCCTAATCGGATCGGATGACTATATTATATAGCTGCCATTGGAACGATCGGTCAAAAAAATAGTTCTAGTTTGAAAAACTTTTTTGTTTTCCATCGTAGCGTCACCAATCTTGGTATAAATGAGTTTCATATGCTTCCACATAATACTGGACAAATTTATGAAAATCGGATGACTATATCATATAGATGCCATAGATTAAAAACTAGTTCTAGTGAGAAAAACTTTTTTGTTTTTCATCTTTTCGTCACCAATCATGGTAAATATTAGTTTTATATGCTTCCACATAATTCTGAAAAAATGTATCAAAATTTAATGACTATAGCATATAGCTGCCATAGGTCGGAAAATGTGTTTTACTAAGAAAATATTTTTTATGGTTACGCGATCAAGTTTTGATTCTCAATGATTTTGAATTTAAAATATCTGATATCTATATCCTATATATATTCAACTCGTTTAATTCAGTTGGAGTGAACTTTTGCAAGTCTATTATTCGGTACAGTCGAAGTTAGCTTTGCCTTCTCGTTACGTATTAATGCATTGATTTCCCTTCAAGGAAATTTGGCTTTCTAGGCGTGGCTTTGAGCTGCACCAGAGACACAATAGGCTTTTGTTGTTTGTGCTTGTGTGTGTGCGCGTCTGTGTAGCTTTGAAGGTTTTCAATTATTTTTATAATGAAAAAAAAATTGTTTTTTTCAAAAGCAATTAATTGAATTTATAAAAGGCCATTAATTGAATTTATAAAAAAAATCTATTACATAGTTTTTGTTGTTACTTTTTTGCTAACGAATTTCCATCCATGTTACCGATGGCAATTTGCTTTGATGCGCCAATCGAAAACAGTCGAAAAGCCATAAAAACCATTAAAAGCTTCTTTACGATAAAAGGCAATCCTAAAATAATTGTATTTTGGTAACGAATTGCTTTGAATAGGCACAAAAAGGGGCATCAATTAAACTGGCATTTGCAGCGAAAAAGAAAATAAACAGAATTTGAATCAAAATACGATTTTAAAATCTGAAAATCATTTAAATGGCAGCGCTAATTGCAAGAAAATAATATAAATTGATGAGCTGATTATGTGTCTGCCAATCCAGCCAAGCGCTAGGACTGCTTCATAGTGATTGCATCATAATTATTTGTGTGGTTGTTGATTAACCCTTCACTTAATGTGCAGCTTGCAACGCAATAAAAAAGGCATTACAACAACACTCTAAGCTACACAGAAAAAAAATAATATGATCTGGGACTCAATATGACATTTTTTCATATCAAAAAAAAGCCGATAAGATGCACTTGAAATTGACCTGTTCGAAAATATCAAACTGATATTCGCACATATCAAAGTGATATGTTTAAGATCAAAGTGGTATTTTTCTTAATAAAAAAAAAATATATTAGGAATTGGCCGGCCATATATTAGATATATTATTTATATGTATGTATACATACTATGTATATTTCCGTTTACTTTTAGCATTTCACTCTAACTATATGCCAGTCAAAGCTGTGCTGTGGCGGTCTCATTCTTGGAAAAAATAGTTCTGACTAGAATTTTGGGAAATTGTGTATGAACGTGTTCGGCCACACTATAAGTTAGGGATGAGACATTCCGGCGAATCTGTGATTAAGTCACTGTCACGGGCAATCAACAAATCACAGGTACACCGATAAAGGTCATCTCTTATTTACTAGCCAAAAGCGGCCGTGTTTTTTGCAGGTTACATGGCCACAAAAATCACATCAGTTTTAGGAATACCAATACTGTGAAAGAGAAATGACTTTTGCTGTGAGTGCAAGTTGGCAGTATCGCTCAACTTTTCTAAACATATATAGAATTTCTGATAGTTTAGTCAATCTAGACAGATCATTTATGTGCTTGACTTCCAAGTCATTTTTAGGACATCAGGCAGCAGTTTAATAGGCATTTCGTCTTCGAGTTTTATTAAATGATAAATAATGTACATAATATATGAAATGCAATCTGGAACCCGAACCGGAACCCCTAGCGTAGGGTAAGGGTTTGAACCCCGAACTGAACCCCTGTCAAAATTGGAGGGGTTTGCAGCCCTGATTAAATGATTGCATTATGCCAATAAAAATTGCGATTTAGTTCCTTCGAAGTAACCGTGATAAATCTATTGTGTGTGGATGCTGGAAAGTTCTGTGAGTTTGCCAAGTGCTAGCGTTTCTTTAAGCAATGAAAGAACAAAGAAATAGCCGGCCATTTAAATCTTTACTAAGCTGTGTGGCACAAAGTACCCCAAAAGGAGCATATTTATTTTTCAAATTTAATGTGCGACAAGAAAGGTCATGGCTTGTTAAGCCGCTTAATTTTTTGAAGGAAAATTGCTTTTAATTATGATGCCTTCTTCTACCCTCCCCCCACATATTCTCTTTATGTCTGTGTGTGCGCCAAAAAGAATTGTTTGAAGCTTCAAATGGCCTAATAGAGAATAATGTGTGCTACCAAAGCAACAGAAGAAAATGTGATAAATGACAGCAAACTAAAATCTCTTGTGGGTAAATTATTTAATTCGGAATGGTTCCCTCTACGAATTTAAACAAAAATAACAAGGAAATAGGATAAGGAAAACAATATAGTAAACAAAAAGAGGAAAACGATAACTAGGATTCAAACTAGGCTCGAGGTCATATAAGTTATGTTTTTATACCGTTGCAGAGGGTATTAGAAAATTGTCGAGATGTTTATAACGCACGGAAGGAGTATTATACTCGTAAAGTGTATATTAATTTTGCCCAGAAGTTCGCAATGCATAGAAATATACATTTCCGACCGCATTAGCTATATATATTCTTAATCAGGAAGTCGAGCTGAGCTTATTTTCGTCTGTCCGTCCTTCTGTCTGTTTTTACGCGAACAGGGCCCTCAATTTTAAAACTAGCGAGCTGAAATTTCGCACAGGATCGGTCGGAAAATGGGTCTTACTGAGAAAAATTTGTTTGTTTTTGATCAAATTTTAAGATCAACAATCATATTCTTTAGGATTTTGAATTTATAATCTATATCCTCTATATAATCCATCGTTTAAATCAGTTGGAGCAAGCTTTTGCAAGTGTATGAAAACTTCGGCATAGTCGAAGTTAGGTTTGCCTTCTCATTTTAATGGTTATTGGCTACAGCTAAATTGAGCTAAGAGACAGCTTTACAAGTCAGTTATTAGGCTTAGCTGTGAGCCGCCTACCGTAGGCCAATTATCCGAAACGGACTTGCTCTTACTACTAATGCCCCAAAGTCAAAAACGAACAAGAACAAAAAGGAGACATCGAGAGCCACGTGCTAATTGTCATTACGCGTTGAGTAGGTCGCATCAGTATTTCAAAGAAAAATCCACAAGATGTCAAATTACATTTCACATACACCAGATCGACAGGCAGGCAGGAAGAGAGGCGGGCACAGCATCTACTTAATCAGACAATTATGCGTCGGTAATATTGAAATAATCTTGAGCTTAATGCTTTTAATTTTACTCATAAGCAGCAGCTGCAGAAGCAGAGACAGCAGTTCGAGGAGGCCAATATTGTAAGTATTATAAAGCAATCTGCGTGGCAAAGACAAAGGCAGCAGGAAGGTGAGGATTGCGGTCGTCGATGCCTGGGAGCAATTTTTCAATTAAATATAAAAACGAATCTTATGATCGACTTTGCCAATACCATTATTTGTTACCATTGTTTTAATATTCAAGTCAAAAGCAATAAAATGCAAAGCGATTAAAAGTGAGGTGTCATTAAAATCACGCAATTTAAATAAATAAAACGAGAGCGTAAGTTAAAGTCGGCCCTGTCCGACTTCGGCTTTAAGTTTTCGGTTTCAAAACGATTAACTTTCGTCATCTTATCTAGTGACTTGACATATTTGTGTCACTTCACATATAAAATCAAGCAGGTTTATCTCGAAATGCTAAAAATTTGTATATCTCCACTTTTTATAAACCGTTTTTTTTTTTAAATTAAAAGTAAGAGCTTGATATCTACATAATTGTTGGAGTTAATATAACATATAACAAAAATGTGAAACAAACTTATCTGAATACAAGGAATACGAGTCTACACTGAAAATTTAGTAGTTTTAGTCTCTGAGATTAAGGTTTTCATACAGACGGACAAGGCCAAATCGGCTGGGCTGTTGATGCTGATCAAGAATAAAAATACTTCACTGGCTCGGAAGATGCTGCCTTCTGCCTGTTACATACATTTGCACGATCTTAGTATGCCCCTTTTACTCGACGATTAACGGGTATAAAAAGACTAACGGATACAAGAAGCCGCTTGTCTAATACTCAAGTTAAGATCCTTGGGTTTGAAACTTCAGCACAGAATAATCTGATCTCTCAGGGTTTATTTTACATGGCATGTTCCAAAGGTAGGATGAATTGGTGCTGTAAATGAATTGGTGCTGTAAAAGAAGCAGTCCTTGTATAAAGCGTACGCACGTCCAATATACCCATTATGCTAGGATTCGAAAGGTTCCCAGTGGCAGGTGGGTGGCCACAGTCATCGTCAGACAGTCAGTCCGCCAGTTACAGGTTGCCAAGCGCCATACAAAACCACGCTCTGCTCTCGAGCGTGTGGTAATAAGAGAACCAAAACCAAATTAATTTGGCTTTGCCTGCCCGGAATGTGTGTGCAGACCAGAGACCAGAGACCAGAGAGAGAGAGAGAGAGAGAGGAAGTGGGAGTATGTTCGATACTTGCATATTCCCCCCAACTCCATATTTTACATGTTGTACAAAGAGAATTACATTTAATTTCTATCAAATTATTTTTGCTAAAACTACAACATAATAAAATATTTTATGGCTTTGAAAAATATGAGTGTGCAGCAGCCATTTTAATTAAATTGCGGAAATTGCATTTAACATGTCAAGCTCACTTTTGCTAGCGGGAAAGTGCAAAGCTAATCTAACTAATAATAAAAACGAGAAGGCAAAGTTTACTTCGACTGTGACGAATAATACACTTGCATAAGTTCACTCCAACTCATTTAACCGGTAGAATATATGTATATAGGATATAGATATCAGATATTTATAAATTCAAAATCATTGAGAATCAAAATTTTTTCGCTTTACCATCCAAAAAATTCTTTTCCTAGTAAACACACATTTTTCCGACCGATCGGTCCTATGGCAGCTATATGCTATAGTCATCCGATTTTGATAAATTTGTCCAGTATTATGTGGACGCATATGAAACTAATATATACCAAGATTGGTGAAGTTACGAGAAAAAACAAAAATGTTTTTCTAACTAGAACTATTTTTCGACCGATCGTTCCTATGGCGGCTACATGAAATAGTCAAGTACAATGTATTTGTTTTAAGACAAATAATATATAAAAACGAGAAGGCAAAGCTAACTTCGACTGTGGCGAAGTTTTAATACACTTGAAAAAGTTTACTCCAACTGATTTAACCGGTAAAATATATATAGGATATAGATATCAGATATTTTTAATTCTTAAATCAATTTTAGTGGAGCAAAGGTCATGCTTGAGGATGCAGTCAATACAACCTTAAGAGCTGGTCTTCTACCTTTGAAAAAAATTTTTTTTTCGATTTTTTTCTTTTGCATTATTATTATAGCTTGGGCATTCCTTTGACATCCCCTTCAAACCATTTTCAAAAATTCGAAATAGTTTAGGAGATATTGCAATTTTAGTGGAGGAAAGTTCATGCTTGAGGATGCAGTCAATACAACCTTAGGAACTGGTCTTCTACCTTTGAAAAAAATTTTTTTTTTCGATTTCTTTCTTTTGCATTATTATTATAGCTTGGGCATTCCTTTGACATCACCTTCAAACCATTTTCAAAAATTCGAAATAGTTTAGGAGATATTGCAATTTTAGTAGAGCAAAGTTCATGCCTGAGGATGCAGTCAATACAACCTTAAGAGCTGGTCTTCTACCTTTGAAAAAAATTTTTTTTTCGATTTTTTTCTTTTGCATTATTATTATAGCTTGGGCATTCCTTTGACATCCCCTTCAAACCATTTTCAAAAATTCGAAATAGTTTAGGAGATATTGCAATTTTAGTGGAGGAAAGTTCATGCTTGAGGATGCAGTCAATACAACCTTAGGAACTGGTCTTCTACCTTTGAAAAAAAATTTTTTTTCGATTTTTTTCTTTTGCATTATTATTATAGCTTGGGCATTCCTTTGACATCCCCTTCAAACCATTTTCAAAAATTCGAAATAGTTTAGGAGATATTGCAATTTTAGTGGAGGAAAGTTCATGCTTGAGGATGCAGTCAATACAACCTTAGGAACTGGTCTTCTACCTTTGAAAAAAATTTTTTTTTCGATTTCTTTCTTTTGCATTATTATTATAGCTTGGGCATTCCTTTGACATCACCTTCAAACCATTTTCAAAAATTCGAAATAGTTTAGGAGATATTGCAATTTTAGTAAAGCAAAGTTCATGCCTGAGGATGCAGTCAATACAACCTTAAGAGCTGGTCTTCTACCTTTGAAAAAAATTTTTTTTTTCAATTTTTTTCTTTTGCATTATTATTATAGCTTGGGCATTCCTTTGACATCCCCTTCAAACCATTTTCAAAAATTCGAAATAGTTTAGGAGATATTGCAATTTTAGTGGAGGAAAGTTCATGCTTGAGGATGCAGTCAATACAACCTTAGGAACTGGTCTTCTACCTTTGAAAAAAATTTTTTTTTTTTCGATTTCTTTCTTTTGCATTATTATTATAGCTTGGGCATTCCTTTGACATCACCTTCAAACCATTTTCAAAAATTCGAAATAGTTTAGGAGATATTGCAATTTTAGTAAAGCAAAGTTCATGCTTGAGGATGCAGTCAATACAACCTTAAGAGCTGGTCTTCTACCTTTGAAAAAAATTTTTTTTTCGATTTTTTTCTTTTGCATTATTATTATAGCTTGGGCATTCCTTTGACATCCCCTTCAAACCATTTTCAAAAATTCGAAATAGTTTAGGAGATATTGCAATTTTAGTGGAGGAAAGTTCATGCTTGAGGATGCAGTCAATACAACCTTAGGAACTGGTCTTCTACCTTTGAAAAAAAAATTTTTTTTTCGATTTTTTTTCTTTTTGCATTATTATTATAGCTTGGGCATTCCTTTGACATCCCCTTCAAACCATTTTCAAAAAATTCGAAATAGTTTAGGAGATATTGCAATTTTAGTGGAGGAAAGTTCATGCTTGAGGATGCAGTCAATACAACCTTAGGAACTGGTCTTCTACCTTTGAAAAAAAAATTTTTTTTTCGATTTCTTTCTTTTGCATTATTATTATAGCTTGGGCATTCCTTTGACATCCCCTTCAAACCATTTTCAAAAAATTCGAAATAGTTTAGGAGATATTGCAATTTTAGTAAAGCAAAGTTCATGCTTGAGGATGCAGTCAATACAACCTTAAAAACTGGTCTTCTACCTTTGAAAAAAAATTTTTTTTTCGATTTTTTTCTTTTGCATTATTATTATAGCTTGGGCATTCCTTTGACATCCCCTTCAAACCATTTTCAAAAATTCGAAATAGTTTAGGAGATATTGCAATTTTAGTGGAGCAAAGTTCATGCTTGAGGATGCAGTCAATACAACCTTAAGAACTGGTCTTCTACCTTTGAAAAAATTTTTTTCGATTTCTTCTTTTGCATTATTATTATAGCTTGGGCATTCCTTTGACATCCCCTTCAAACCATTTTCAAAAATTCGAAATAGTTTAGGAGATATTGCAATTTTAGTGGAGGAAAGTTCATGCTTGAGGATGCAGTCAATACAACCTTAGGAACTGGTCTTCTACCTTTGAAAAAAATTTTTTTTTTTCGATTTCTTTCTTTTGCATTATTATTATAGCTTGGGCATTCCTTTGACATCCCCTTCAAACCATTTTCAAAAATTCGAAATAGTTTAGGAGATATTGCAATTTTAGTGGAGGAAAGTTCATGCTTGAGGATGCAGTCAATACAACCTTAAGAACTGGTCTTCTACCTTTGAAAAAAATTTTTTTTCGATTTCTTTCTTTTGCATTATTATTATAGCTTGGGCATTCCTTTGACATCCCCTTCAAACCATTTTCAAAAATTCGAAATAGTTTAGGAGATATTGCAATTTTAGTGGAGGAAAGTTCATGCTTGAGGATGCAGTCAATACAACCTTAAGAGCTGGTCTTCTACCTTTGAAAAAATTTTTTTTCGATTTCTTCTTTTGCATTATTATTATAGCTTGGGCATTCCTTTGACATCCCCTTCAAACCATTTTCAAAAATTCGAAATAGTTTAGGAGATATTGCAATTTTAGTGGAGGAAAGTTCATGCTTGAGGATGCAGTCAATACAACCTTAGGAACTGGTCTTCTACCTTTGAAAAAAAATTTTTTTTTTTCGATTTCTTTCTTTTGCATTATTATTATAGCTTGGGCATTCCTTTGACATCACCTTCAAACCATTTTCAAAAATTCGAAATAGTTTAGGAGATATTGCAATTTTAGTAAAGCAAAGTTCATGCCTGAGGATGCAGTCAATACAACCTTAAGAGCTGGTCTTCTACCTTTGAAAAAAAATTTTTTTTCAATTTTTTTCTTTTGCATTATTATTATAGCTTGGGCATTCCTTTGACATCCCCTTCAAACCATTTTCAAAAATTCGAAATAGTTCAGGAGATATTGCAATTTTAGTGGAGGAAAGTTCATGCTTGAGGATGCAGTCAATACAACCTTAGGAACTGGTCTTCTACCTTTGAAAAAAAAATTTTTTTTTCGATTTCTTTCTTTTGCATTATTATTATAGCTTGGGCATTCCTTTGACATCCCCTTCAAACCATTTTCAAAAATTCGAAATAGTTCAGGAGATATTGCAATTTTAGTGGAGAAAGTTCATGCTTGAGGATGCAGTCAATACAACCTTAAGAACTGGTCTTCTACCTTTGAAAAAAATTTTTTTTCGATTTTTATCTTTTGCATTATTATTATAGCTTGGGCATTCCTTTGACATCCCCTTCAAACCATTTTCAAAAATTCGAAATAGTTTAGGAGATATTGCAATTTTAGTGGAGGAAAGTTCATGCTTGAGGATGCAGTCAATACAACCTTAGGAACTGGTCTTCTACCTTTGAAAAAAATTTTTTTTTCGATTTCTTTCTTTTGCATTATTATTATAGCTTGGGCATTCCTTTGACATCCCCTTCAAACCATTTTCAAAAATTCGAAATAGTTCAGGAGATATTGCAATTTTAGTGGAGGAAAGTTCATGCTTGAGGATGCAGTCAATACAACCTTAGGAACTGGTCTTCTACCTTTGAAAAAAATTTTTTTTTTCGATTTCTTTCTTTTGCATTATTATTATAGCTTGGGCATTCCTTTGACATCCCCTTCAAACCATTTTCAAAAAATTCGAAATAGTTTAGGAGATATTGCAATTTTAGTAAAGCAAAGTTCATGCCTGAGGATGCAGTCAATACAACCTTAAGAGCTGGTCTTCTACCTTTGAAAAAAATTTTTTTTTCGATTTTTTTCTTTTGCATTATTATTATAGCTTGGGCATTCCTTTGACATCCCCTTCAAACCATTTTCAAAAATTCGAAATAGTTTAGGAGATATTGCAATTTTAGTGGAGGAAAGTTCATGCTTGAGGATGCAGTCAATACAACCTTAGGAACTGGTCTTCTACCTTTGAAAAAAAATTTTTTTTTTCGATTTCTTTCTTTTGCATTATTATTATAGCTTGGGCATTCCTTTGACATCACCTTCAAACCATTTTCAAAAATTCGAAATAGTTTAGGAGATATTGCAATTTTAGTAAAGCAAAGTTCATGCTTGAGGATGCAGTCAATACAACCTTAAGAGCTGGTCTTCTACCTTTGAAAAAAATTTTTTTTTCGATTTTTTCTTTTGCATTATTATTTAGCTTGGGCATTCCTTTGACATCCCCTTCAAACCATTTTCAAAAATTCGAAATAGTTTAGGAGATATTGCAATTTTAGTGGAGGAAAGTTCATGCTTGAGGATGCAGTCAATACAACCTTAAGACTGGTCTTCTACCTTTGAAAAAAATTTTTTTCGATTTTTTCTGCATTATTATTATAGCTTGGGCATTCCTTTGACATCCCCTTCAAACCATTTTCAAAAAATTCGAAATAGTTTAGGAGATATTGCAATTTTAGTGGAGCAAAGTTCATGCTTGAGGATGCAGTCAATACAACCTTAGGAACTGGTCTTCTACCTTTGAAAAAAATTTTTTTTCGATTTTTTCTTTTGCATTATTATTATAGCTTGGGCATTCCTTTGACATCCCCTTCAAACCATTTTCAAAAATTCGAAATAGTTTAGGAGATATTGCAATTTTAGTGGAGCAAAGTTCATGCTTGAGGATGCAGTCAATACAACCTTAGGGACTGGTCTTCTACCTTTGAAAAAAATTTTTTTCGATTTTTTTCTTTGCATTATTATTATAGCTTGGGCATTCCTTTGACATCCCCTTCAAACCATTTTCAAAAATTCGAAATAGTTTAGGAGATATTGCAATTTTAGTGGAGGAAAGTTCATGCTTGAGGATGCAGTCAATACAACCTTAGGAACTGGTCTTCTACCTTTGAAAAAAAAATTTTTTTTTCGATTTCTTTCTTTTGCATTATTATTATAGCTTGGGCATTCCTTTGACATCCCCTTCAAACCATTTTCAAAAATTCGAAATAGTTTAGGAGATATTGCAATTTTAGTGGAGCAAAGTTCATGCTTGAGGATGCAGTCAATACAACCTTAAGAGCTGGTCTTCTACCTTTGAAAAAAATTTTTTTTTCGATTTTTTTCTTTTGCATTATTATTATAGCTTGGGCATTCCTTTGACATCCCCTTCAAACCATTTTCAAAAATTCGAAATAGTTTAGGAGATATTGCAATTTTAGTGGAGGAAAGTTCATGCTTGAGGATGCAGTCAATACAACCTTAGGAACTGGTCTTCTACCTTTGAAAAAAAATTTTTTTTCGATTTCTTTTCTTTTGCATTATTATTATAGCTTGGGCATTCCTTTGACATCCCCTTCAAACCATTTTCAAAAATTCGAAATAGTTTAGGAGATATTGCAATTTTAGTGGAGGAAAGTTCATGCTTGAGGATGCAGTCAATACAACCTTAGGAACTGGTCTTCTACCTTTGAAAAAAATTTTTTTTCGATTTCTTCTTTGCATTATTATTATAGCTTGGGCATTCCTTTGACATCCCCTTCAAACCATTTTCAAAAATTCGAAATAGTTTAGGAGATATTGCAATTTTAGTGGAGCAAAGTTCATGCTTGAGGATGCAGTCAATACAACCTTAGGAAGCTGGTCTTCTACCTTTGAAAAAAATTTTTTTTTCGATTTTTTTCTTTTGCATTATTATTATAGCTTGGGCATTCCTTTGACATCCCCTTCAAACCATTTTCAAAAATTCGAAATAGTTTAGGAGATATTGCAATTTTAGTGGAGGAAAGTTCATGCTTGAGGATGCAGTCAATACAACCTTAGGAACTGGTCTTCTACCTTTGAAAAAAAAATTTTTTTTTCGATTTTTTTCTTTTGCATTATTATTATAGCTTGGGCATTCCTTTGACATCCCCTTCAAACCATTTTCAAAAATTCGAAATAGTTTAGGAGATATTGCAATTTTAGTGGAGGAAAGTTCATGCTTGAGGATGCAGTCAATACAACCTTAGGAACTGGTCTTCTACCTTTGAAAAAAAATTTTTTTTTTTCGATTTCTTTCTTTTGCATTATTATTATAGCTTGGGCATTCCTTTGACATCACCTTCAAACCATTTTCAAAAATTCGAAATAGTTTAGGAGATATTGCAATTTTAGTAAAGCAAAGTTCATGCCTGAGGATGCAGTCAATACAACCTTAAGAGCTGGTCTTCTACCTTTGAAAAAAAATTTTTTTTCAATTTTTTTCTTTTGCATTATTATTATAGCTTGGGCATTCCTTTGACATCCCCTTCAAACCATTTTCAAAAATTCGAAATAGTTTAGGAGATATTGCAATTTTAGTGGAGGAAAGTTCATGCTTGAGGATGCAGTCAATACAACCTTAGGAACTGGTCTTCTACCTTTGAAAAAAATTTTTTTTTTCGATTTCTTTCTTTTGCATTATTATTATAGCTTGGGCATTCCTTTGACATCCCCTTCAAACCATTTTCAAAAATTCGAAATAGTTTAGGAGATATTGCAATTTTAGTGGAGGAAAGTTCATGCTTGAGGATGCAGTCAATACAACCTTAGGAACTGGTCTTCTACCTTTGAAAAAAAAATTTTTTTTTCGATTTCTTTCTTTTGCATTATTATTATAGCTTGGGCATTCCTTTGACATCCCCTTCAAACCATTTTCAAAAATTCGAAATAGTTTAGGAGATATTGCAATTTTAGTGGAGGAAAGTTCATGCTTGAGGATGCAGTCAATACAACCTTAGGAACTGGTCTTCTACCTTTGAAAAAAAATTTTTTTTTCGATTTCTTTCTTTTGCATTATTATTATAGCTTGGGCATTCCTTTGACATCACCTTCAAACCATTTTCAAAAATTCGAAATAGTTTAGGAGATATTGCAATTTTAGTGGAGCAAAGTTCATGCTTGAGGATGCAGTCAATACAACCTTAAGAACTGGTCTTCTACCTTTGAAAAAAATTTTTTTTTCGATTTTTTTCTTTTGCATTATTATTATAGCTTGGGCATTCCTTTGACATCCCCTTCAAACCATTTTCAAAAATTCGAAATAGTTTAGGAGATATTGCAATTTTAGTGGAGGAAAGTTCATGCTTGAGGATGCAGTCAATACAACCTTAGGAACTGGTCTTCTACCTTTGAAAAAAAATTTTTTTTTCGATTTTTTTCTTTTGCATTATTATTATAGCTTGGGCATTCCTTTGACATCCCCTTCAAACCATTTTCAAAAATTCGAAATAGTTTAGGAGATATTGCAATTTTAGTGGAGGAAAGTTCATGCTTGAGGATGCAGTCAATACAACCTTAGGAACTGGTCTTCTACCTTTGAAAAAAATTTTTTTTTCGATTTCTTTCTTTTGCATTATTATTATAGCTTGGGCATTCCTTTGACATCCCCTTCAAACCATTTTCAAAAATTCGAAATAGTTTAGGAGATATTGCAATTTTAGTGAAGCAAAGTTCATGCCTGAGGATGCAGTCAATACAACCTTAAGAGCTGGTCTTCTACCTTTGAAAAAAAAATTTTTTTTTCGATTTTTTCTTTTGCATTATTATTATAGCTTGGGCATTCCTTTGACATCCCCTTCAAACCATTTTCAAAAATTCGAAATAGTTTAGGAGATATTGCAATTTTAGTGGAGGAAAGTTCATGCTTGAGGATGCAGTCAATACAACCTTAGGAACTGGTCTTCTACCTTTGAAAAAAATTTTTTTTTCGATTTCTTTCTTTTGCATTATTATTATAGCTTGGGCATTCCTTTGACATCCCCTTCAAACCATTTTCAAAAATTCGAAATAGTTTAGGAGATATTGCAATTTTAGTGGAGGAAAGTTCATGCTTGAGGATGCAGTCAATACAACCTTAGGAACTGGTCTTCTACCTTTGAAAAAAAATTTTTTTTTTCGATTTCTTTCTTTTGCATTATTATTATAGCTTGGGCATTCCTTTGACATCACCTTCAAACCATTTTCAAAAATTCGAAATAGTTTAGGAGATATTGCAATTTTAGTAAAGCAAAGTTCATGCCTGAGGATGCAGTCAATACAACCTTAAGAACTGGTCTTCTACCTTTGAAAAAAAATTTTTTTCGATTTTTTTCTTTGCATTATTATTATAGCTTGGGCATTCCTTTGACATCCCCTTCAAACCATTTTCAAAAAATTCGAAATAGTTTAGGAGATATTGCAATTTTAGTGGAGGAAAGTTCATGCTTGAGGATGCAGTCAATACAACCTTAGGAACTGGTCTTCTACCTTTGAAAAAAATTTTTTTTTCGATTTTTTTCTTTTGCATTATTATTATAGCTTGGGCATTCCTTTGACATCCCCTTCAAACCATTTTCAAAAATTCGAAATAGTTTAGGAGATATTGCAATTTTAGTGGAGCAAAGTTTATGCTTGAGGATGCAGTCAATACAACCTTAGGAACTGGTCTTCTACCTTTGAAAAAAAATTTTTTTTTCGATTTCTTTCTTTTGCATTATTATTATAGCTTGGGCATTCCTTTGACATCCCCTTCAAACCATTTTCAAAAATTCGAAATAGTTTAGGAGATATTGCAATTTTAGTAAAGCAAAGTTCATGCCTGAGGATGCAGTCAATACAACCTTAAGAGCTGGTCTTCTACCTTTGAAAAATTTTTTTTCAATTTTTTCTTTTGCATTATTATTATAGCTTGGGCATTCCTTTGACATCCCCTTCAAACCATTTTCAAAAATTCGAAATAGTTTAGGAGATATTGCAATTTTAGTGGAGCAAAGTTTATGCTTGAGGATGCAGTCAATACAACCTTAGGAACTGGTCTTCTACCTTTGAAAAAAATTTTTTTTCGGTTTTTTTAAAATATCGGTTTCGGTTTTAATGTGTTCTTTTCGGTATACGGTGAAAACATAGGGACGATCAAAGATCAATTGACTAAGCTCTTCGTCCTGATGAAGAAAATACATAGTTTATTGGGTCGGAAATGACAATTTTTAAGCGTTTTAGAGCGTAAGTTGAAGTCGGCCCTGCTCGACTTCGATATACCCGTTTCTCAGGGTAAGGATTATTTAAAAATATATTATTAGATCACAACAAGCCCAAATTGTGGGAGATTTCAGGTTTTTTTCCAAATTGCGGGGGCGGCAACTCTACTATCGATCATCTGATCGGGAAATGATGTATGACGGATCGATAGGTAATGATAATTTAAAGAAGGTTCGAACAATCTATTTTCAAAATTGTGGGAGAAATAAGATTTTTTCATTTTGCGGGGGCGGGAGGGGGCGTGGCAAAAATTTGAAACAAAATTGATCTGCGTGCAGAAGATACAAGTCTACACTGAAAAAATGGTAGCTCTAGCTCTTATAGTTCCTGAGATCTAGGTGTTCATACAGACGGACTGACAGACAGATGGACAGACGGACATGTCTACATCGACTCGGCTATTGATGCTTATCAAGAATATATATAGTTTATGGGGTCGGAGATGCTTCCTTCTGCCTGTTTGTTACATACATTTGCACGAACTTAGTATACTCTTTTTACTCTACGAGTAACGGTAACGGTAACGAGTAACTTTATAATATTTGATTACATTTATTTAGACTACTATAAACAGGGCTGGAATAGGGCACCTTGTCCACCTTGATACTCTCTGTAACAAACCATTCTGAGGGTTGTCAGACAAATAATAATTGCTTCTGGCCCTTTTTTAAACTGTGCACATGTATTGCAAGTGTACTTGACAACAGCTTGGCCTTTTGGCGGACTGAAGGAAAAAAGAGCGAATAGATAAATGATGACTGATTGCCGAAAAGTTGCCTCTGCGTTATTTTTCATCACCAGATGAGAAATGTTGGTTTTACCACTTTTTTGAAATGGTGTAAATTGAAGAAAGATTTGTCAAAAAGCAGTAAGCTGTACAAAAGATTCAAGAGGTTGTGCATATTTACGTAACAGACAAACTAAAGCGTCTTCGACCCAATAACAATATTTTATTGATAAGCATCAACAGCCAAATCAATATGGGCAAGTCTCACGTTAAAGAGAGAAAGTGTAATAACTTTTTGGCTTACATTTATGAGCGAACAGGAGATTGAGTTATTTTTTGTCTACCCCGATGGACAATTTGTTTTAGAACAGGGCGAGAGGAGAGAAAAAGTGTGAGTGCAGTGGTTGCTTATACTGTGAAAGTAAAAGAGTAAACAATTGTGAAGCCCATGATGGGGAAATTGTTTAATTTTTTTTTTTTTTTTAGCTTTGTGGCATGGTAGCAGACCGATGTCGAAGCGCAGACAGCAACTGACCCTTAATTAAGACATACAACAAATTAAAGCACAACTCCATGCAGCAGACATTTCACTAAAACACATATTGTTGCTGACCAAATTTTTTACAATTGAATTTGTCTTATTCTGCGATAAAGGGTTGGGAGTCGGGAGGTAGAAAGCTGTGACAAAAATGCCAGAGTGTGTCAGTGATATGTAAGTTTGCGTTTGATTCTGCACTGGCCACTGGCAGCAGAAGCAACCACCCCATTGCACAAAAATGCAATTATAATGCCTGCAGCAGTAGCTGACAGTTTTGAGTTTACATTTCAAAGTCAGGGTACTCCTTGGACAATAAAGAGGAGTCTCTAGATCTCAGGCCAAATCAGTGAGGTATGCACAAATAAGCAATCAAATATACTTTAGGGGGTCTTCTACCTTTGTTATGCCTTACTATTATAACCTTTCATCCCCTTCAAATTCCCTGTTCTTGCTAAAGTGAGTATTTTTTACATTGCTCAAAACATTAAGCACGTTTTCCTCGAAACTACTTTTTCGACCAGGTAGCCATGATAATAAAGGCCTATACTCAGATGAGATAAAAATGTATTTTTTTGCCTTCTCGTTTTAGACCTTAATTGGCAGGCCGATAACTTTTTGAATAGCCATCGAATTTAAAACCAGAGTTTGTAAAGTAACCCACAAAGTAAAATATACAAGCTGTAAAAAATAATTATTTTCAGACATGTAAATAACAAAAAATTTATATAAGGAAAAAAAATATTTTTTTCATGTAATTAAAACGAGCATTTTTGACACGATTGTTATTAACAGGCATGTGACAGGAAAAAGGTATGCGAATGGACCTACGTGATTGAGTAAGCTGAGGGCTAAGAGTCAAACACCTCCGACGGGTACTCCACATGCATAGTAAGTGTGTACATAAGCATAAAGCTTTCTGGTCGAAACGCTATAAACAGCTGAGAGACCGACTGGTTCGCTTACCCTTAATTCTAGGCAAAACAAAGCCTTGCGCTGCCGAAAGATTAAAAATCGCTTAATATCGCTGGCAACAATAGCAAATAAGCAACAACAAGAAAACAAAACCAAAGAAGGGGCCATGTAAACAATAATCCAAACGATGGCTTTAACGCGCAGACGCACGGATAAATAATACGCACAATTTAAATTTAAGAGGGGCCAGTACACGGATACAGCGGATAGCCAAATTCGGATAAAAAAGTCTCGAAATGTGGGAACAGCCAGCAGCCGTCGCGAAGGGCTATGCCGAACAGCCACCAAAAAATTCGTCTGTCGCCAGCAAAATAAAACCAAAGAAATTTGTTTGTTTTGATTCAGTCGTTGCGGGTTTTTTAAGGCGAACAGAACAGAGAAGTAAAAAGTAAAATCCAAAATCCGGCAAAACAGGACAGTTTCGGAAAATTCAACAAAATTTGGCAAGATATTTGAAGTTTTGAAACAAAAAATTCGTACAAAATTCTTTTGAATTTGTTCTTTTTTTTTTAATATTTTCGGTTTGACTTGAGAAAAAGTGAAACTTGTAACCAGTGTAAAAAAAAGTGTTTTGAAGATTGAACAAAAAGTATTTGTCAGGTAAATAAAATTCAAAATTAAATGAAAATTAAGTCATGTTTAATATACTTGTGGGCGGAGCATTGATTATGGTTCAATTTGATAGGTTTCATTAATACCAGAAAATTTTTTTTTTATTTAATTCTGTAACATAAGGGCTGGCCAATTGGCCAACTTAACGTTTAGCCTAAACATCAGAAACCCTTTCATTTCTGACTCCACAAAAAAGTTGGAAAATATGCATATGTAACAAGGAAGAACTAACAGCACAAAATGTGTAAAATATTTCTCGTTTTTCCATGCTACAATTTTATTTCGATTTTAAAGTTAGGTTAGTCTTGTTTTGAGATCTTTATATTACACGAGCTGGCATTACCCGTCCTCGCCAAGTGCCCGTATGCTAACAGATTTGATTATATTCGGAATTTTTGATAGTGGATTTTTAACAATTTATGACCAAACATTTATTTAACCAATCTTGAAGACAAACGGAAAAAATGGGTGCGATGAAAAAACATTTTCTCCCTACAAACTTGTTCAGCATTTTTCATCCAGTTGCGGTGAAATTTTCTGAAATCCCGTTCCAGTTTTAATTTTCATCAAGAATGGAAAGTTCTGTCTATATTTTAACGTTAAAGCTCTATCGGTTCAGTACAGCCTAAACAGCCTTAATGATCATTAAGATATAAATCAGGACATATGGTTTTATCTATATAGAAATAGTTGATGATTTCGGACACTTTCAATTGCCATTCCAAAACAAATCAAATATTAAGTTTGGCAATTAGATTTAAGGATTTATAATTGCTTAAAGGTAAGAGTATTAGCACGATAGCGAAAGGGCAAGTGAAATTTTAAAATGTCCTTTGTGTAATTAGTGTTTTTACTTAAAATGTGGCTCCTTCAATGTTAAGGAATAAACACAATACACTCAAAAATGTATTTTCTTATTTTTAATCTTGGCATGTCTTGTTTTGAGAAAAATACCATTCTGTCCATTGTTTGCCCCAGCACAGTGCAACTTTTTGCATCATCCTAAGAAAAAAATGAGAAGGCAAAGCTAACTTCGACTGTGCCGAAGTTTTAATACACTTGAAAAACTTTACTCCAACTGATTTAACTGCAAAAATATATATAGGATATAGATATCAGATATTTAAAATTTTTTAAATCATTGCTAATAAAAATTTGATAGCATAAAAAAAAACTTTTCTTAGTAAAACACATTTTCCGACCGATCGGTCCTATGGCACCTATATACTATAGTCATCCGATTTTGATCATTTTTTTCAAAATTATGTGAAAGCATATAAAACTAATATATACCAAGATTGGGGACGCTACGATAAAAAACAAAAAAGTTTTTTTCACTAGAAGTAGTTTTTTGACCGACCGTTTTATGGCAGCTATATGCTTTAGTCATCCGATTTTGATAAATTTTATCAGAATTGTGTGGAAACATATAAAACAAATATATACTACGATTGGAGACGCTACGATGGAAATCAAAAAAGTTTTTCTCACAAAAACTTATTTTTCGACCGATCGTTCCTATGGCAGCTATATGCTATAGTGATCCGATTTTGATATATTTTTCCAGAGTTATGTAGAAGCATATAAAACTAACATATACCAAGATTAGTGGCGCTACGATGGAAAACAAAAAAGTTTTTCTAACTAGAACTAGTTCTTAGACCGATCGTTCCTATGGCAGCTATATGATATAGTCATCCGATCCGGCCGGTTCCGACATATTAGTTGCGTGAAGTAAAAGGAAGACTCTGTGCAAAATATCAGCTCGATAGCTTAAAAACTGAGAGACTAGTTCGCGTAGAAACAGACAGACGGACAGACGGACGGACGGACAAGCGGAAATGAACTCGGCTCGTCGTCCTGATCAAGAATATATATAGTTTATGGGGTCGGAAATGAATATTTCTATGCGTTACAAACTTCTGGGCAAAATTAATATACTAATATACTAACTCCATACTTTTTGACTGGTGCTGCAAACAGAAATAACTTGAGCCTTCTTGGTTAGCTTTGTGGATTCTTTCAAAACTCCGATGGAAAACATTTGAATTAAAAGTTGTTAGTTTGCTCATTACACAGGATTACAAATAAAATCCAACTTTTGGACCAGAGCATATAGTTTCCTATGTAAGTCAAAAAATTGCTATCCTAAGATTAAAATACTAACATCGTGTTTGGTTTTTCGGTATTGTTATTCATCTTAGTTTACATAAAAACCGATGTGGTGGTTACTTGATGTAGGCACAAATCTTGAAAATGTAAGGATACGTCGCATAAAACACGTATATTTAAATATCTTCTGAGAAAGATATATAGGATATCATCTAGATGTCAAAATTAGCTTGAATTCAAAATCATTAAGAATCTGATTAAACTATTTACTGTATAATTTAAAAACGCTACCATCATATTTCTATGGCAGCTATTTCACATAGTTATTCGATTCTGATAAAACTTTTTCGAGATTTTGAAGACATATTATGTCAATATACTTATTATTTAATTCAAAGTTCTGACTGGAGGTTTCATCCAGTCCCAAAGCTTTTAGTATCGGTTTGCGGACTGGTTATAAAAAGCATTGACTTTTGTTGCTACATTTCAATCTAGTTTAAAATCGCAAAGCAAAATATGCAAAACTTTGCCAAAATTTTTTACGTTTAAATTTTCATAGAAAAAGAATATTAAAAGGGTATATTTTTAACCAAACCTATTTCCAACGATAATGAAAGTTAAAGTCGGCACTGCCCGACTTTTATATATCCGTTACTCACAACAAATCAAATTTTTGTGTTAACATAAAATGTTAAACATTAACATTTAGTTGGCTGACTAAGCGCCCCGAAAATAATAATTTAAAATGCAAAAGGAAATTTTGTTATCTGAAAAATTGTAGGAGTTATTCAACATATTAAATTGCGGGGGCAGAAGGTGGCGTGACAAAAATTTAAAACAATCTTGATCTGCGAGCAGACAATCTGAGTCGGAACAGAAATCTTTTAGCTCTAGCTTTATTAGTCTCTGAGATCTAGGTGTTCATACAGACGGACTGACGAACAAGGCTACATTGACACGGTTATTGATACTGGTCAAGAATATATATACTTTATGACGTCGGAGAGGCTACCTTCTGCCTGTTACATAAATTTGCACGAACTTAGCATGCCTTTTTATATTTACTCTACAAGTTATGGGTATACAAAATTGTTCTCTGGTTTGTGATCGGGTTTCAGAGACACAATAAGTTCAAACCGAAACTGTTCTAAGAGGTTCGGATCAGGACCGGTATGCAGGACCTTAAATTTTAAATTTTAATTTTTTACCGATCCGCGCCTCTCCCTAGTTGTAGCTGATTCGATTTGGGCGTTGTATACTAATTTTATAAACTTAAAATTTATATTATAAATTTCCACTTTACTTTTTTTTCGATCTTGTTCTTAACTTAAGAGCATTCCGACTTCATTAATGCTGCGAATTTGTGGTTGTTAAATTAACATTTTTTATATAAGAGTGGTAAGACATTTTTGCCTAGGCACTTTCTTCGCTTTGCTCCGTTTAAATCGATTTTTCAGACAGCCACTAGACTGGACAGTTGGGACAACTAGCAATTATAAGACACGAGAAGCAAACCTATTAAAATTACTCTTAATGCACTTAAATGCAAAAGTGATTAGGTAAATGAACGGCTGGTTGCGAGGAAAATTGTTGCCGACTACTGGTAATTAAATTGTATCAAATGTGTCATTCTATCATTTGGAATGTATAAAACACTGTTGACCTTCCGATTCTATCATTAGTAGACATTTCTATCGACATTTAAACTACTTTAATTTAACCTGTCCCTTATCGTATTCATAAAATTTTCCTTAGAGCTGGCATAAAGTTGCTTACTGAAAAATATTTTTTTGCCTGATCGTTCCTCAGTATAAAGAATGATGATCCGATTCATTAAAACCAGGCAGAACTATTTAAAATTAAATCAGATTGACAAACGAAATATCGTCGACCGAAATATCGTCAAACAAAAATATCGAGTTAACGATATTTTGATATGATATTAAAATTTTCTAAAAAAGATTCACAGCATTCTCACCCTAAAGCATATTTCTAATATTGACAGTTGAACAAGCGCTCCTGTTTCAGCTAGAGTTTTTTTTTAATTGTACAAAAACTGTTGCTAACAAAAAAATCAAATTCTAAAGGATTTAAATTATTTATTGACTACCTTTTGGGACCAGGGATTCTTGTGATAAACCTTTCCGCGACATTCATAATCCCAAACGAGGTCCCAGCGCCCAAAAGTCATTAAAATCATGATTAGCAGCAGCCACAGGTGCAATTAATAGCGAAAAGAAAGCACTCACTGGGATCAAGAGGGGCTTTGTGTTTCGCTTGTCCACACATTTTTTCTCGCATAAAAAAATGACCAGAAACAAATAAGCCAACTGACCGCAAACACAACAGAAAATAACAACAACAAAAGTAAGGACTGCTAGGGGATTTCTTCTTAATGTTTTTCTTTCAATAATTTGCGTATGTAACTCACCCAAACAGGGGTTGCCAGACACAAAGGGCGGAAGGTCAGCGCTAAAGTTGCTAAAGGGTTTCCATTGGCTTTTCGACTTTGCCTGTGCTGCTTATTTCTTTCGCTTAACACGTACTTTGAAAGGATATACAAATTTTGAACAAACAGAAAAGGTTTTCAGTCTGTATTACTGTTTTGATTTCTCTACACTCAGATTATTTATTTTTATTTTCCAGAATGCGTAACACTAAACAAAAATTACCCTAATTTGAGAAAATGTATTTTGGAATTCAGGACGGATAATACAAATAAATGTTTTTCTGATACTTAAAAAATAAATATCAAGATTATTAAAATATTTTCTTAAATTTTAACAATTCGTTAAGGAGTTTCATTTCTTAAAGTTATGGCATAAATTCTGCTTATATTAAGAAATCAATTTTGTTATTTCTTTTTTTGAAAAAAAGGATAACGTAAGTAATGGCCTTCAAATTTATGAATAAGCAGCAGAGTCGGGTCAAATAATTTTTCGGATATTTTATATGGCCAGCCCTATCGATGGACAAATGTATTTTGGTGAGGGGGTTTATTTGTAATTCATTTGAGGAGATTGGCGCAGTATCTGTTTGTCTCAGTCATAAAATTTTCAGTAAGGTCAGTTTCGACTCTTCTTTTCTTGCTTCTGTTGCTGCTAATTGCTACAAGCTTTAGCCCCAAAATGTTCTGTTAGCTCCAAATGGCTATAAATTTCGTGATAGCATTCCCCCCCATCCCAAGATGAGGGACAATGTACGAACATCCAAAATAAAAAAGGTCTACTTTTCCATCTCTGTTTGGTTTGGTAGACCACGCCTCGCTGAGTTCCGCCCTCATCTGGTAAAAGGCAGTGCAGTGTCCGCTTGGTGTTGTCGTAACTGTCGCTGTCACTCGCACTGACATGTAAGTTCCTCCTTGTTCAGACACTTAGCTACAAAAAAATATATATGTTCAAACTTACTTAAGCTCTATAGATCGACATATGGCTTAACTATGCCAACAGAAATTTTTGACTGGTCTAAATGATCAGGTCCGGCGGTTCGTTATTAACCCGTGTGGGTAGTCGATTGTGCGCGGAAATACTCTCCGGAGATCTAGAGAATTTAAGGGTACGTACAGATGTCAGGAAATTGATTTCTCTTTTTTCATTGATTAAAAAAACGAGAAGGCAAAGCTAACTTCGACTGTGGCGAAGTTTTAATACACTTGAAAAAGTTTACTCCAACTGATTTAACCGGTAAAATATATATAGGATATAGATATCAGATATTTTTAATTCTTAAATCAATTTTAGTGGAGCAAAGGTCATGCTTGAGGATGCAGTCAATACAACCTTAAGAGCTGGTCTTCTACCTTTGAAAAAAAAATTTTTTTCGATTTTTTTCTTTTGCATTATTATTATAGCTTGGGCATTCCTTTGGCATCCCCTTCAAACCATTTTCAAAAATTCGAAATAGTTTAGGAGATATTGCAATTTTAGTGGAGCAAAGGTCATGCTTGAGGATGCAGTCAATACAACCTTAGGAACTGGTCTTCTACCTTTGAAAAAAAAATTTTTTTCGATTTTTTTCTTTTGCATTATTATTATAGCTTGGGCATTCCTTTGACATCCCCTTCAAACCATTTTCAAAAATTCGAAATAGTTTAGGAGATATTGCAATTTTAGTGGAGCAAAGTTCATGCCTGAGGATGCAGTCAATACAACCTTAAGAACTGGTCTTCTACCTTTGAAAAAAAAATTTTTTTTTCAATTTTTTTCTTTTGCATTATTATTATAGCTTGGGCATTCCTTTGACATCACCTTCAAACCATTTTCAAAAATTCGAAATAGTTTAGGAGATATTGCAATTTTAGTAAAGCAAAGTTCATGCTTGAGGATGCAGTCAATACAACCTTAGGAACTGGTCTTCTACCTTTGAAAAAAATTTTTTTTCGATTTTTTTCTTTTGCATTATTATTATAGCTTGGGCATTCCTTTGACATCCCCTTCAAACCATTTTCAAAAATTCGAAATAGTTTAGGAGATATTGCAATTTTAGTGGAGGAAAGTTCATGCTTGAGGATGCAGTCAATACAACCTTAGGAACTGGTCTTCTACCTTTGAAAAAAAAATTTTTTTTTCGATTTCTTTCTTTTGCATTATTATTATAGCTTGGGCATTCCTTTGACATCACCTTCAAACCATTTTCAAAAATTCGAAATAGTTTAGGAGATATTGCAATTTTAGTAAAGCAAAGTTCATGCTTGAGGATGCAGTCAATACAACCTTAAGAGCTGGTCTTCTACCTTTGAAAAAATTTTTTTTTCAATTTTTTTCTTTTGCATTATTATTATAGCTTGGGCATTCCTTTGACATCCCCTTCAAACCATTTTCAAAAATTCGAAATAGTTTAGGAGATATTGCAATTTTAGTGGAGGAAAGTTCATGCTTGAGGATGCAGTCAATACAACCTTAGGAACTGGTCTTCTACCTTTGAAAAAAATTTTTTTTTCGATTTCTTTCTTTTGCATTATTATTATAGCTTGGGCATTCCTTTGACATCACCTTCAAACCATTTTCAAAAATTCGAAATAGTTTAGGAGATATTGCAATTTTAGTGGAGGAAAGTTCATGCTTGAGGATGCAGTCAATACAACCTTAGAACTGGTCTTCTACCTTTGAAAAAAATTTTTTTTTTTCGATTTTTTCTTTGCATTATTATTTAGCTTGGGCATTCCTTTGACATCACCTTCAAACCATTTTCAAAAATTCGAAATAGTTTAGGAGATATTGCAATTTTAGTAAAGCAAAGTTCATGCCTGAGGATGCAGTCAATACAACCTTAAGAGCTGGTCTTCTACCTTTGAAAAAAAAATTTTTTTTTTTCGATTTTTTCTTTTGCATTATTATTATAGCTTGGGCATTCCTTTGACATCCCCTTCAAACCATTTTCAAAAATTCGAAATAGTTTAGGAGATATTGCAATTTTAGTGGAGGAAAGTTCATGCTTGAGGATGCAGTCAATACAACCTTAGGAACTGGTCTTCTACCTTTGAAAAAAAATTTTTTTCGATTTCTTTCTTTTGCATTATTATTATAGCTTGGGCATTCCTTTGACATCCCTTCAAACCATTTTCAAAAATTCGAAATAGTTTAGGAGATATTGCAATTTTAGTAAAGCAAAGTTCATGCCTGAGGATGCAGTCAATACAACCTTAAGAGCTGGTCTTCTACCTTTGAAAAAAAATTTTTTTCAATTTTTTTCTTTTGCATTATTATTATAGCTTGGGCATTCCTTTGACATCCCCTTCAAACCATTTTCAAAAATTCGAAATAGTTTAGGAGATATTGCAATTTTAGTGGAGGAAAGTTCATGCTTGAGGATGCAGTCAATACAACCTTAGGAACTGGTCTTCTACCTTTGAAAAAAAAATTTTTTTTCGATTTTTTTCTTTTGCATTATTATTATAGCTTGGGCATTCCTTTGACATCCCCTTCAAACCATTTTCAAAAATTCGAAATAGTTTAGGAGATATTGCAATTTTAGTGGAGGAAAGTTCATGCTTGAGGATGCAGTCAATACAACCTTAAGAACTGGTCTTCTACCTTTGAAAAAAAATTTTTTTTTTCGATTTTTTTCTTTTGCATTATTATTATAGCTTGGGCATTCCTTTGACATCACCTTCAAACCATTTTCAAAAATTCGAAATAGTTTAGGAGATATTGCAATTTTAGTAAAGCAAAGTTCATGCCTGAGGATGCAGTCAATACAACCTTAAGAGCTGGTCTTCTACCTTTGAAAAAAAAATTTTTTTTCAATTTTTTTCTTTTGCATTATTATTATAGCTTGGGCATTCCTTTGACATCCCCTTCAAACCATTTTCAAAAATTCGAAATAGTTTAGGAGATATTGCAATTTTAGTGGAGGAAAGTTCATGCTTGAGGATGCAGTCAATACAACCTTAGGAACTGGTCTTCTACCTTTGAAAAAAATTTTTTTTTTCGATTTCTTTCTTTTGCATTATTATTATAGCTTGGGCATTCCTTTGACATCCCCTTCAAACCATTTTCAAAAATTCGAAATAGTTTAGGAGATATTGCAATTTTAGTAAAGCAAAGTTCATGCCTGAGGATGCAGTCAATACAACCTTAAGAGCTGGTCTTCTACCTTTGAAAAAAAAATTTTTTTTTCGATTTTTTTCTTTTGCATTATTATTATAGCTTGGGCATTCCTTTGACATCCCCTTCAAACCATTTTCAAAAATTCGAAATAGTTTAGGAGATATTGCAATTTTAGTGGAGGAAAGTTCATGCTTGAGGATGCAGTCAATACAACCTTAGGAACTGGTCTTCTACCTTTGAAAAAATTTTTTTGTTTTTTTCATTATTATTAGCTTGGGCATTCCTGACATCCCTTAAACCATTTTCAAAAATCGAATAGTTTAGGAGATAGTATGCAAGAGTCATCTGGGTGCAGTCAATACAACCTTAAGAGCTGGTCTTCTACCTTTGAAAAAAAATTTTTTTCGATTTTTTCTTTTGCATTATTATTATAGCTTGGGCATTCCTTTGACATCCCCTTCAAACCATTTTCAAAAATTCGAAATAGTTTAGGAGATATTGCAATTTTAGTGGAGGAAAGTTCATGCTTGAGGATGCAGTCAATACAACCTTAGGAACTGGTCTTCTACCTTTGAAAAAAAAATTTTTCAAAATTTTATTTTTTCTTTTTTTTTTGCATTATTATTATAGCTTGGGCATTCCTTTGCATCCCCTTCAAACCATTTTCAAAAAATTCGAAATAGTTTAGGAGATATTGCAATTTTAGTGAAGCAAAGTTCATGCCTGAGGATGCAGTCAATACAACCTTAGGAGCTGGTCTTCTACCTTTGAAAAAAATTTTTTTTTCGATTTTTTTCTTTTCTTATTATTATAGCTTGGGCATTCCTTTGACATCCCCTTCAAACCATTTTCAAAAATTCGAAATAGTTTAGGAGATATTGCAATTTTAGTGGAGGAAAGTTCATGCTTGAGGATGCAGTCAATACAACCTTAGGAACTGGTCTTCTACCTTTGAAAAAAATTTTTTTTTTCGATTTCTTTCTTTTGCATTATTATTATAGCTTGGGCATTCCTTTGACATCACCTTCAAACCATTTTCAAAAATTCGAAATAGTTTAGGAGATATTGCAATTTTAGTAAAGCAAAGTTCATGCCTGAGGATGCAGTCAATACAACCTTAAGAGCTGGTCTTCTACCTTTGAAAAAAAATTTTTATTCAAATTTTTTCTTTTGCATTATTATTATAGCTTGGGCATTCCTTTGACATCTCCTTCAAACCATTTTCAAAAATTCGAAATAGTTTAGGAGATATTGCAATTTTAGTGGAGGAAAGTTCATGCTTGAGGATGCAGTCAATACAACCTTAGGAGCTGGTCTTCTACCTTTGAAAAAAATTTTTTTTTCGATTTTTTTCTTTTGCATTATTATTATAGCTTGGGCATTCCTTTGACATCACCTTCAAACCATTTTCAAAAATTCGAAATAGTTTAGGAGATATTGCAATTTTAGTAAAGCAAAGTTCATGCCTGAGGATGCAGTCAATACAACCTTAAGAGCTGGTCTTCTACCTTTGAAAAAAATTTTTCAATTTTTTCTTCATTATATTATAGCTTGGGCATTCCTTTGACATCCCCTTCAAACCATTTTCAAAAATTCGAAATAGTTTAGGAGATATTGCAATTTTAGTGGAGGAAAGTTCATGCTCAGGTTTTTTTCACCTTAAATGTTTGGATATTCTGTTAAAAATTTTTTTAATTTTTTTTGCATTATTTATAGCTTGGGCATTCCTTTGACATCCCTTCAAACCATTTTCAAAAATTCGAAATAGTTTAGGAGATATTGCAATTTTAGTGGAGCAAAGTTCATGCTTGAGGATGCAGTCAATACAACCTTAAGAGCTGGTCTTCTACCTTTGAAAAAAAAATTTTTTTCGATTTTTTTTTTGCATTATTATTATAGCTTGGGCTCCTTTGACATCCCCTTCAAACCATTTTCAAAAATTCGAAATAGTTTAGGAGATATTGCAATTTTAGTGGAGCAAAGTTCATGCTTGAGGATGCAGTCAATACAACCTTAAGAACTGGTCTTCTACCTTCTACCTCGTCGTCCTGATCAAGAATATATATAGTTTATGTGGTCGGAAATGAATATTTCTATGCGTTACAAACTTCTGGGCAAAATTAATATACACTTTTCAAGTGTATAAATATATATTTTTAGTAATTAAAAGGATTTTTAAAAACTACGAGCGTATAAAAAACAAGTAAGAAATGCGGTCAAGCCCGACTGTAATATACGATGTATATCTCCGCTATATATTATCCGATCTTTCTAAAATTTTTACATATTAAAGATGTTAGGCATATAAATATATACTTAGAGCTTGATATCTGCAAAATTGTAGGAAGGGGGCGTGTCGAAAATTTGAAACAAACTTGAACTGACAATACGTGTGTACACTGAAAATGTTGATCTAGCTATTAGCTAGGGGTCGTTTTTACATTACATTATTACATGACATTATAGAAATACTCCAATTTTTCAAATTGATAGGGGGACATCAAAATGTATCTCTATTTTTTGAGCAAACATACTAAGAACCGGTTTCCGGTCCGGTTCTTCTCTCCGGTTTTGAACCGGTTTGCAGCAATGGTTTTCTTAGTGAGCGTTAAATTAAAGGAACACTCACAGACCTGTTAAACGAAAGTCATAGCATAGCTTAGCTTTATTGAAAAAGCTTTATGAGGCAAACTTATTCGTATGAGTGCGAATGTCTCTGGTTATCTTAATAATATTCTTAACCACTTTAATTCATTGTGCAGCGAACTTTAAACTGACAAGATTCCATTTAGCGCGATACATTTTAAAGATTACCTGACCTGCAAAAGTCCATATACAACTCATCCTGATTTTGTTTCCTTTCACTCCAGAACAGGGGTGACATGGTTCTCAATTGAATCTGGCAGCTGGACAGAGTACCACAGTTAAACGAATAGGAGGAGAGAGGGTCAAAAATCTGTGTGGGCCAGAGGGATTTATTTGCAGACGACGTCGATTTTATGGGCAGTTTAGCAAACAGAGGCAAGAGTAAGACAGCCTGTCACAAGTAGACAATTTGAATGAAGGCATTCTTAGCACTTGGCTGGCATATTAGGAACGTTTGACCAAATATTACTTTGGCATTTCAAATGTGTTAATAATACAATTTTATTTGTCTGTGCAGCCTAAAACTCGAACGCACACAATGAAGATTACGGCAACAACGAACAAAAAATTTCAGACTCATTTTGAAAAGGGTTTGACATTTACAGCCCTCACACACACACACACACACACACACACAAAATGACAAAACGATGTATAAACGAGCCTTGAAAGACCAGCAAAACAAAAACAAAATAAATATAAAAAAGGACGAAATTTCAAGAAAGAGAGATCCAGCTTCCCGCTAGTCAGTCCTTAGCACAAAAACACAGCACACACGCATCTATATTTGCTTGACCAATATAGGCAAAATAAAGCAGTAAAACGCAAACGAACCTATCTTCAACACAAAAAAGTAACTGAATCAAAATTGTGTTACTGTGGGATACATTTTTTGAGATCGTAATAGTTTAAAAAAAAAAAACGGCACCAATACCTGAATCATCCATGTGATTCTTGAATAGTTTTGTTTAAACATGCTAGTCTGCTAGTATCCAATTCACTGTTACTTTATTGGTAACACATACTTGAATTTAAGAGAGCTTTTCAGTCAACGCTAAGCTTTTGCAGTTGCTTTGTTGAGGAGTTTTAATAACCAAATTCAAAGCTGTATGAACAATTTTCCATTCTTCAGTTAGTGTTATCGCTAGAGAGGTCCCAATTTATTTTACCTATGTAAAGTACAGGGTAAATGGCAACTATTACACCCATTTTAAATAAATGGTATCAAAATTGCTTAGTACCTAGGTAAAGGTTAATGGTACAAAACGATACTTTTGAAATTTGCTATTCAATTATTTTATTTACATCAATCAAACACTTGGCACTTGGCCTGAAAATGTTCTTTATCATTCCATCAACTGTAAATCTTTAATTGTTAATTATCTAGCGACGAAGCAGTATTTTTTTTTAATTGGCGGCCACTTAAAAATCAAAAATGTATTTTAATGTTTTTTTTGTGGTTTGTAGTTCAGTGTTAAAAAAAATAGTAACCATTTTTTTCGAATGATTGAGATACGGCCCAGAGTTACATAAATTCTGCGTCGATTGCATCATGGCTGATCAAAATCAGTTCATCAGTTCAAAAAAAAGTCGTTTCGAGTAAACGAGTTTACAACAAAAATTTTCCTTTGCATATTATGTTTGGAGGCCGGTCACTTTCATGCAGCAGCCAATGCTAATCGTTTCGCTTAGTTAACAGCACACAAATGCATTCAAACAATTGAGCGGCCCTCTTTGTGGGCATCGCTTATCTAAATACAGACTTTTTGCATAAAAAAAGAGACCGAAAAAAATATCATCCTCAACATTCTTGACCACTGTGCTGAACTCACAAAAAATCTGCAAAGCATTTTACGGGTATGCATTCATTTCAAACTCACCCACTCGCACGTTCGCTTGCACGCACCAAGGTAAACGGTTGAACCTTTTGTTAAATGTCTCAATTGAAGCAAAAATACAGCTTTTGTGGTTAAAGGAAGGCAAAAGGGGGAAGAGGTGAAAGCGCAGGATAGGAAAATAAATAAATCGTTTGATTTATGCTATTTAGCAAGGAACAAAAATCGGGTTTAAGCCAAGTAAAAAGTGAACTTTACCTAAAAAACTGCAAAATACATCAAAAAGTATTTAGCTTTCAAATAATTAAACTTTTGCCATTTCAAAATTAGATTTCTGTGTTGATAATATGATAGTCTTCCAATTTCATTTTAGTCACAAACACATACTTAAATTCTAATGTCTATCTGGGTTGTTAATGAATGGAACTTTTTGGCTCAAGCGATGAGACGATATCGAGGGACAACGCTTAAACCTGATAATGATAGTGAGAGACGCAACTCAAAAGCAAAGTGATAAAGCAGTTTGTCATGTTCTCCAACGCTTGTTTACTCTCCGCGCTTAGTAAAACCGCGCACCCTGAAATCAGCCTAAGGGGCGGGGGTGTCACAAATTGTACAGCCCCCAAATTACGGGAGAAAACACAAACACATATTTTTGAATTGAGCAATTTGTAACTCTACCTCTCTGCACATCGTTTATTTCGCAATAATACCAATAATACGAATTGAGGGGGGCTCGTCTTTGTTGGTTTGCCACTTGATAAATGAGATGCCCAATAGAAAAAAAAGCGAATAAATGGATGGGGCAATGAGGCCCCGAAGGTGTTAACTGTTATTTCCGCTGCTGCTGTTTGGTGCCGTTCTTTGATTAAGCTGTTGGGCGTGCCCAAAACGGGTAGCTGCTTGGTTAATAGCAGGGCGGAAAAATATAACAGCATGAAAATTCGGTTAGCCACTAGAGGCATTTTCATGCATTTTAAATATCAAATTTGTGTAGAGACTTGCACTCGATCTTGTAAAAAAAATCCCGTCCTCGCTTGAAAAATTATTAAATTAACAAAAATATACCTGGCTTCAACTGTTCAAAGGCTTCCCTCGTTATCTTAGCTTGCGATAGTTTTTAATTTCAGCACAAGAGAATGAAATATACAGTTTAAACGTGAATCCGAGGGGAAAACATTTAGAAGAATAAATACAGGCAACGTCGTTGGCAAAACTGACAAAAAATATGTACGGAAAGTGTATCTTACATTTAAAACAATCAAAACTGAATGCATTGAATAACTGGATTCAACTTTTACAACAACAATGCGGGAAAATATTTTCATAAACATATTAAAAATTCGAGCACAACAATTTCATGTAATAAGGCAATTTGACGTACTCTTGAGGGGAAATTTATTTCAAGTTGATTTGGCTGCTTCCCTCTTTTTTATGCTTGAACAAGAAAGTGTAGCATACCTTTGAGCGCTTGAATAGAATTTGAACAATTGCAGTTGAGTGGTCGGATTCCTTGTGTTTTAGGGGTTTTATCTTTGCTAGCAATCAGCTTCAATGACTTTTTGTTGCCACTTAAGTGGATGCAACCGCCCGCGGGCCACACGCTCATTTAACAGCATTTGTAACTCTCGCTCTGCAATGTGCGTAATTTTTCAACTGGTTTGCGTTGTTTTCCGCCAAAGAAGCAACAGCGCCAGGAAATTGTGCTTTGGAATTGTTTTTACTAAGCTCGCGTTCCCTCAGTTCTCGCTGTAAATGGTTTAGTGTGGCTCCTCCAAGCCCCCCCAGGACTGAAATGGACTTGCATTAGCGTAATTCTAGAGCTCATCTGTGATTGTGCCCCCCCAACAATCTTTTGAAGTTCGTTAATTTTGATGCCCCCCAACTTGAGTTCGAGTGTTGTGCGAGCATGCAAATCGCAGTTCGCCATTGTTGAGTGGATAATAAAAAATTATTTCAAAGAATTTTTATATTATTTTATGGCCAATGGTCGGATGGCTGGCTGGCACAACACTTCAGAAGTTACAAAAAGTTGTGGGTTTTTTTTCGGGATTTGTAGACTTTGTCGGCGAATCTACATATGCAGAAGAAGTCTGCATGCACTCACGCTTAAAATGATTAAATGGATTTGGCCGCACATTTTAATGAATGTGAAAAGGAATCAGTGAGGGTAAGACAGCATGCAAATGAGAGTACCGTGAGAGACGGTAGACTCGAGTTCCCTTAAGATGCCATGCCATTGTCATAGTCATAAGTAATACGCCTCACACACCTCACACACACACACACACACCTGACAGCCTCGACTGTGATTTGGTCTTATGTGTGCTGCGCCATCTTCAGTTTAGCAAGAGGCTGTCGTCAGATCTCACCCTCCTTACTGGCATTCCATCTGCCTGTTTATTATTGTTTCTTTTATTGTAATTGTGAGACATTTGTTTTGCAGGTACAACAAAAAAAAGTCTGAAACTAACAGACGATTGACAAAATGGGGCTACCACATGTCACGTATGTATGAATGTATATAGTGTTGTTTGGGTTTTGACAAGTAGACCACTGCAACTGATTTTTGATTCCGTAAACTCGTTAAATTTTGTTTTTACATATATGTAAAGTTATATATATGTTTTAAGATCTGTTTGGCCGACAGACGGACGTGACTGTATCGACTCGGCTGATCAAGAAAATATTTACTTTATAGGATGCTTCCTTCTTCCTGTGTTACGTACATTTGCACAAACTCATTATGTTCTTTCTACCTTTGGTACAGAGTATAAAATAATACAAATTGTTGCCTTACGTAATTCGCAAAAATGTTTATTATCAAATTCTGCGTTACTTTTGATTTCTTCTGTTGCTCCATAGAGTAATTGAAGCTCTTTTACTCATTAAATTTGCGGACATTTTTCTTGTTGTTGTTGTGTGTTGTGTTTACTTAAGTTACATTTAATGGTTATTTAATGTTTTCTTTGTGGCTTGGTTACAGCTGTAAATATCCCGAACATTTTTTATTGATGTGGTGACAATATTTTTGTGTGCATTTCTGGTCATTTGCCATTTTCGTGGAAAAACTGAAGCATTATCACCATAATCAGCAGCAGCATTACCAGCAGCATCGTTAACTTATTGTAACGAAGTTTTAATCAAGGGCAGTCGTAGATGGACTAACTTTTTTCTCAGTCAAATCTTGTTGGCAACACTACACAGAAAAAAAAAATGATATGATCTGGGACTCAATATGACATTTTTTCATATAAAAAAAAAAGCCGATAAGATGCAGATGAAATTGACCTGTTCGAAAATATCAAACTGATATTTTCGATCAAAACTTTTTCTAGTTAAACACATTTTCCGACCGATCGGTCCTATGGCAACTATATGCTATAGTCATCCGATCTTGATAAATTTTTGCAAAATTATGTGAAAGCATATAAAACTAATATATACCAAGATTGGGGACGCTACGATGGAAAACAAAAAAGTTTTTCACACTAGAACTAGTTTTTTGACCGACCGTTTCTATGGCAGCTATATGCTATTTTGATCCGATTTTGATACATTTTTCCAGAATTATGTGGAAGCATATAAAACTAACATATACCAAGATAAGTAACGCTACGATGGAAAACAAAAAAGTTTTTCTAACTAGAACTAGTTCTTAGATCGATCGTTCCTATGGCAGCTATATGATATAGTCATTCGATCCGGCCGATTCCGACATATTAGTTGCGTGCAGCAAAAAGAAGGCTCTGCGCAAAAGTTCAGCTCGATAGCTTTAAAATTAAGGGACTAGTTTGCGTAGAAACAGGTATATAGTTTATGGGGTCGGAAATGAATATTTCTATACGTTACAAAATTCTGGGCAAAATTAATATACACTTTTCAAGTGTATAAAAAATGGTAGCTCTAGCTCTTATAGTCCCTGAGATCTAGGTGTTCATACAGACGGACGGACAGACTGTTACATACATTTGCACGAACTTAGTACACCCTCTTTACTCTACGAGTAATGGGTATTAAAATTTTGAACTGGTATCGGTATTGTACTTGTAACGGGTATATCGGAGTCGTAGAGTCGACTTAAACGCACACTCCTGTTTCATCAGCATAAATGTCATTGAACCTATGAAAAGCAGCACCATTTGTGCTTCCTATTGCTGGAATCTGCGTTGCCTTGTTTACATTGACTTTTACTAGGCCTCTACCAGCCTTCGGCCATCTATCAGCTTCCACACCTACCCACCGCCTCGCTCCGCATGCTGCTTGTGTACGCGCTACTCGTTTTTTGGCGACTCTAAATCTAAATTCAATATGTTGTCGATTTAACATATTTTATTTGGCCAGTCGCATATAGCTTTTCGTTTGCATAGCCTCCTTCGTCGAGTATGTGTGCGTGTGGAAATGAGCAAACAACGTGTTACACTAATATTGACAAAACCCATGAGCGACAGCCTCTTCTAACACTTACAACTTCTTAGGTTCAGGGACTACGTCATGACAAAAATTATTGAAATTATCACAATGATTTTTTCTCTCTGTGTGTCTCTGTTGACAGTGGTGTCAAATTTGTGCGATTGTATTACCAATGAGCATATGGCCCTTGCCCAACAAAGTTTGTTTGTTGTGCAGATTGAAAATTGATAAGAAGATGTACAAAATAGAGGAAAACTTGCTTTAAGAGTCCAAATATATTCACGATATAGATATCAGATATTTATATATTTAAAATCATTAAGAATCTGGTAGTTGACTTCAAAAACATGATCATGCCACCATTAAAAACAAATAAGATTTTTCAGTTCAACACATTATCCGGCCAACCGGTCCCATGACAGCTTTAGGATATAGGCATCCGATTTGGACCAAATTTTGATGATATGATCTGGGACTCAATATTTCATTTTTTCATATCAAAAAAAACCGATAACTTGTTCGAAAATATCAAACTGATATTCGCACATATCAAAGAGATATGTTTAAGATCAAAGTGGTTTTTTTTTTATTAAAAAAAACATATATTAGGAATTGGCTGGCATATATTATTAGTTAGTTATTATTATATTATTATATATTTAATGTTTTTTTAGCCAATAGCCGGGCTTTGGAAAAAAAATAAAATTTTAACATTTTTGTAGTTAACAAACACACATTACCTTGTCTGGGGATCGAACCCGGGACCTCGCACTTTGCACGAATGGAATGACGTCTCCACTCAGTAAGCCACCACATACGCGTGCGGGCAAACATCTAAGGGAATATTTATATTTTTTCTACGCAGCCTAAGTTTTCGATAAGAAGCATTTTTTTCTCTTTCCTTTTTCTCATTTTATTTAAAAAAAAGTTTTTCTCTCTAGGGGACCTATTTTATTAGTTGCGTACAATTTAAAGAAGACTCTGAGCAAAATTTCAGCTCGATAGCTTTAAAACTGAGGGACTAGTTTGCGTAGAAACAGACAGGCAGACGGACGGACGGACAAAGCTCAATCGACTCAGTTCGTCGCCCTGATCAAAAATATTTATAGTTTATGGGGTCGGAAATGAATATTTCTATGCGTTGTAAACTTCTGGGCAAAATGAATATACACCTTGCAAGTGTGTACAAATTGTAGGTCTAGTCACCGAGATCTAGGTGTTCAGACAGATCGACTTTGCTATTGAAGCTGATCAAGAATTTGTGTACTTTATGGGGTCGGAGGAGCTTCCTTCTGTCAGTTATCTACATAAACACAATCTAATTATAGGCTGTCTACCTTTTGTACAGAGTATAGTAAAATGAAAAAAATTTAAGCTTTGTCACAGACTCCACCATTTTAGAAGCCAACTGTAACCAAATGCATAATAATGCATATTTACATATTTGATAAATTCAATTTGTGCGACATTTAATAGACGCCACTTTGCTTATCTTTTCATCAATCAACGACAGTTGCGGGCGTGGCTGAGCCCAGGCCAGTGTAATAAGCGGGTGTAGGTGAGGAAGGGTGAACAACAAACGAACTGCATGACCTTGCCTAGTGATGAGCTGCGCTACTTTTTGATTTTTAAATGCCTAACAAAGCAAGTGCAAAGGGGACAACAACAAAAAGTTAATGTGCTACATGCGCCAGTCTGGCCAATATTTGACGAACAAATCATTTTGGTTAAGTCCCTCAATGAAAAATTGTGGCGAACTTATTTGTCAAGGCTATAGATTCGTGACGGGCCATTGGAAACTTAGCAAAGGATTGCAAATGAGTTACATACAAAAAGTGAGTAAAAGGTAAAAGCTTTGGTTATGAGAAAATAAAATGTTGGGATCCATCCCGCGACATCCGTGAAGTAGTCGCAACACTCTACCACTGCCGCTAGTTGTATTATAATTATTCGTGGACAAAACCATAAAATAAAAAAGCTAAAATGTTGTTTAGATATGTTAACATAACATCGTCGGTTTCAGAGATATTAAAAATAAGAGTTAGTTGTTTCAGATTTGCAAAATATATGTCACATATTCACACAAATTATTAATTCCTCTGTGTTATTAATATAGATTATCATTATTATAAAATATTAACACACAATTTTTCCATTCTCCAAAATCACATGATTCGCCTATCTAATGCACTAGAACAGGCACCGAACAGAAGTTTTTAAACAATTAACATAGTTTTGCCTAATTAAACCCATTAAGGGGCTAGCTGATTTTTGCCATTTGGCGTTCTGATGACTCTGTAGCACGTGCCAGTGCAACAAGCGAAACAATTATTAACTTTTTGATGCAAAGCTTTTGCGTGCTTGTCAATTTGAGCTACGATGGATGAGCCACCATAAGTCCAAAGTGTCGGATGAGATATACGTATTTCTATGTATGCAAATATGTGCTCCGCCATTAAAATGAGACTTAACATGTCTATGATTTATGGCTGTAATTAAAATCTCTGCTGTGACTTCAATAAGCCCGCCAAGCTTTCTGTCAAAAGGCATAAAAGCGGAACGGCTTAAAGCCCTATCCCAGAAATCCTTTTATACCGGAATTTAATTAAGGCAAATCTCACTAAACGCACACCACACACACTGAACTCCACTACCAAACCCGAAACCCAAGGCCAACCACATGGGAAACAATGCTCTGGGAAGCTGCCTGCTCCCTGCAATATTGCGTTATTGTTTTTGTCCCCTGGACAAACATTCGACAAACAATCGCCTGACATAGTCGCACGAGGAGTATATGGGCTATGCGTTCCTCCCTTAGCTGCTATCTTTTGCGTACAGCCTGCTGCCCGATGCCCGTCGCTTGCGTGCATATTTGTTGAGCGCAAAAAGCAACAATATAAATTCTTAAAAATAAAAAAAAACTATCTGCTACCCATGGCTGTTAGCCTACAAAAAGCGATTCGCCAGAGATAATTATCGAAACAGATCTAAAAGCCCAAATTGGAATTTCACTACTTTGTACTACGAACTTACAAAGAAAACGAAATGTTTGAGTTGGCGCAAACTTTAAAATATTTCCATCAGGTGGTCATACTGACAGATGGACGGTCAAACGCATAGAGGTAGATCAAATCGACTGAAATAAACATACTTTGTAGTGTCGGAAATGAATAGTTCCACGCGTTGCAAACTTATTGGCAAAATTAATATACACTTGGCGAGTGTATAATAATAAGATGTCATGCAACTGAGAAGCGAATGAGTGCGAGAACGACAGACGTCAAATTCAATTACCGTTAGGCGGTGGTCGTGGTCGGTCGTCTGTCATGCATCTCAATATAAAACTTAATTTAATGGGTGCCAGGTTTTGTGTGTTGGGTCTCCCTTCTTCTCTGAAAGCCTGTCAACAATCGTCAACGGTGTGAAACGAAAATACCGTCAACAGCGACAACAACAACTCATAAGTGCGTTTTGAAATATCCTTGAGCCAAGGCGAAAAAAAACCAACAGACAGACAGAAAACGGAGAGAGAGAGAGAGAGTATGAACAAAATAAACTTGATTCGTTAGTTTTCAAGCCATGCCAGAATCATTCATCATCACCGGCTCTTAAAGTATAAAGGAATTTGCTACAGTTCATGTATGTACATATACACCGAACTGCTTTGCTCGCTGCAAAGTTAAAAGACAAAGAGTAGAGCCCACACACAAAAACAGCCAAATGGCATTTCTATAGAAATTAACAGTGCATGGACTCACACAGCACAACATGTAATTATGGCCACTTGGCTTTGGCCCTAATAGCGACGCTCCAATAAAGTGAAATCCTTGTATGTGTGCGTGTTTCTGTGAAAGATATTTGTCACGATTGCCAGTGGCACAGCCGTGCGACGACCTTCAAGTACTGCTGTGAAGCAGAGAGGAAGGGCAAAAGCAGACATGACAACGTCAGCGCCAACATCAGAACATCTCTCTAGAACTGCCAAAAGCCGTAATTGATTCACTTCGACTGATTTTGGCAGTCTGCTGCTCCTGTTTTCCACTGGCGCGTGTGTGTGGGTGTTGCCAGCCGACTAATCCTCATTATGAGCCACATCAAACTAGTTAAGCATTACATGAAATTATAGAAATAATCTGGGGTGACCTGAGGGCTAGGTTAATTTTTATACTCCGTACCAAAGGTACGAAGAGTATTATGATTTTATGCATATGTATGTAACAGCCAGAAGGAAGCATCCCCGACCCTATCAAGTATACATATTCATGGTCAGCATCAACAGCCGAGTCAATATGAACAAACAGATCTCAGAGTTGGTAAGAGCTACAGTTTAAAGTGTATGAAACGAAGTCTCCTTTTACTTAAGTTTAATTTCAATTTTGTCATTATGCCACAAAGAACAAATGTGGATCGGAAATCCCAGGTAAATCCCATCTACACTCAGCATTTTTTTAATCTTTCTGAAAATAAACGAATTGTAAATATTTTTAAAATTAACTTTCGTTAGTCTAGGGATCGAACTCAAGACCTAGGACTTAACACGAATGGCGTTAAATCGCACCCGTTTGTACCCACTGGACTACGAGACTGCTCATTTATTTATTTAAGTTGCCTGAAGTTTCGATCTACTTGTCTCTGTCCTTTGTAACATTTTCTAATTTAACAAACAAACCGCAAAAAGCTGTTTCATCCGAATGATTAGATCGCCATAAACTAACCAAATTACATTTTTCTTTCCCTTAAAGAGTGAAAGACCGTTACAACATCAACAATTACATTAAGGTTTTTACGAATACCCTTTCAAGATAAGAATTATTGACATTTTTTCGGAGGTACTTTTACATCGAATCGTTCGAATCGTTAGATAAAGTCATGCTAGGTAAGAATTACAATTTTCTGATTTTCCAACCATTGCTTATAATAAATTAGAAAAGATCATACTGTACCAGACTCAAAAACTATTTCAATTTGGCAGCAAAGCAAGTTTCTAGCACATTTGTCCTGGACAATCTACCATTACACAATTCATCTACATGCTAGATGCGATAGTTGGCAGATTCAAAAAGCAGAGGGAAGAGCGGTAGGTGAAAAATTGAACAGTAAGCCCAACGAGGCTTATCAAACATGCTGATGAGATAAACTCTGTGGGTCGTGCATATTAAACTTGGCAAAGTTTTTTGGCTGCATAGCTTTACATTGCAATGTTTGAGAGAGATTTATGTGGCGAATCATTTGAGGATGGTCTAAGCATTTTACCAAAAAATTAGCCATACTATGGAAATCGTTTAATTAGCTTTGCTGGTTCAAAAATTTGATTTTGTGTTAATTTACGAGTACATTCGTTTCGTGTGCCAATTCATTGAGAATTGCGTCAGCAGCCAGCGGCGATTGTAAATCAACTTTTCAGGTCCAATTTGGAATTATGTAAACAAAAGCAGGTTCACGTTGGCTCAGCGGGCGCTAAACGATTTACGATCTTGTCAAAGATATATGTTCTGGACGAAAGTGCTGCCACACGGAGATCTCTATATAATTTCATCTAATTAGTTTATGCTTGGCGCGCCTGCTACCAATTAGTCTTACTTCTTGCCACACTGCCGCTTTTTGCTATCTGTTATCTTCTTTCAGCTTTTGTTGTTGTTATTGTTGTCTGTGGGCCAACAACTTTTGATTGACACGAGCGCGGCTGGAAAGAATGGGCTCTGCTCTGCGCTGCTGATTTTGGCCGCAGACAAAAGATTAAAGTTTTTGGCCAATTCTATTTAATTATGCGCCGCTGTCTGTTGTCATTTAAATGGGCCATTGGCGCCGCAAAAGTATAGAAAATGCCAAAAGAGAATGGCTGAGAAAAGTTGTCAAACTGGATGAAGTTACTCAGAATTGTTCTACTTCAAAGATTCTTTACCTCTGTCAACCCTAAATCTGATAAATAAAATCACTAGCTTATAGCCAAATATCGCCATTGATGCCATTACTTTTAATCTTAGTTTTCGGTATGTACTCTAACATTTAAAACCATATCTCGATGTAGAAATAATTTAGAAAAATCTATATTTTTTTATAAGAGTAACCTCAAAATCTAAAATTTTGAGTATTAAAATGGGATACAAATATATATTATGGAAATGGATAGCTCTTAATTTTAATTATAGTTTTCCCAGTTTTTGTGGCAATCTTTGTTATTTTTGTCCTCATTCGTATAGCTACCCAATATATTTGTCATAAAGGAAGGGAAACTTAGGGGAACTGCTGAGGCCATCAGTTTAAAATGTCTAACTTTTATGAGCATCCCCAAAGACGACCAACTGATTTTCGGTGCTTCTTTCCTGCCTCTGCTTATAAATAAATTTGGCCGTATTTAATATAATTGCTAGAATTTCTTCCATTATCCAAGCTTTGTTAACACTTATGTCCTCATTAGTGCGTATAAACGGGCACAAATTTAACAACAAACTGGTGTCCATCAGTCTGTCGGTGTTAAAATGTATGTATGTATGTGGAAGAAATCTTAAACAAAAGCTAGTCATTTATTAAAGCGTTTTAAAGCTATTCGCAGCAACTAAAACATGTAAGCTACCCACAAGAATGTTTGTATTTATTTTGTTTTTGAATATTTGAACGAGCAAAATGTAATTGAAACCAGGAAACTATCCTAGGATGCGGCAATGCTCGAGTAACAAACAATGGCCGTGTTCAGCAGCATACATCAAACATCAAAACTCAAACATCATCCATCACCAATCAAAAAAATATTGATGGAGTTATGGTAAACGCTTTTTGATTGAAAATTATCGAGATTTTTAAATGATTTAATGTGTGTGAATTTTACGAAATTATAAAAAGTAATAAATAATTTTACTTTGGATGGAAGCAAGCAGATTTCCGCCATAAAAAAACTTGTGTCACCAAAAAGCAGGCAGATTGCGACCCCATAAAGAATATATATTCTTGTTCAGGGCGACGAGCCGAGTCGATTGAGCTTTGTCTGTAAACCAATATTAAAATCTGGTTTGGATCAGGATTTGATCCCCTCTAAAAACCCATTTGACGACTCTCATGTAGTTTGTAGTGGAGAAAATTTCGAAATTTTTTTGAGTATCTTAGCGAAGCGGGTGTTGGAGGGATCTGGATAGTTTTAAAACTGAGAAACAGTAAGGCGGAATTGGCTATTCGTAATACAACTGGAAGACGTGGATAACATACGACTAACTACAATTATCTACAGTTTTTCTTAAGTGTAATTTCATCATTTTCTTATGAAATTTATGTTCATATTTATTTAGTGTGCATATTTTGCACACACGCACACATTTTCTATCCGCAAATAAAAGTGGTTGCCGAACATGGATGTGTACGAGCAAGTGTACAGATGTGTACAGCATTCACAAAAACGAGCTCTTCGTTTTGTTTAAATTGGTTCAACTCTAGCCTTTACTTTGTCGTGTGTGTGTGTATGTGTGTAGGGGGTCTAACGATTTACTTGCCTTGAAACTGAGGCAGCCCAAAGATTTGACTCCGCCTCTTCTACTCGTACACTTATTCAACCAACATTTGGCAAATTGTTATTGAAGAAGCCCTCAGACAAACAAGTATAGGGACAGGATATACTATGTATATATGTGTGTGTGTGTGTGTGGTTGTATGCACAAAATGATTTCGAAACTCGACTACAACATATGTTTCCAACGCGCTGTCAGTTGGATGAGCTTGGCGTTGTCGTCGACATCTTTCCACTCCTCCCAGGAGGGTTTATTACTTATGTTAAAACATATTCAAAAATCTCATACATAAATCGTTAGTATTGAAAAGTTAAGTGAAGTATTCTTCAGCTTTAAATTGTATAATAAGCTCCAACGATCTCTGAGATCTGCTTGTTCACACGGACAGACAGACGGCTATATCGACTCGGCTGCTGATGCTGATCAAGAATATAGATTCTTTATATGTTCTTTATATGTTTCGATCTGTGTGTTACATACATTTGCACAAACTCATTTTACTCTTCGTACCTTCGGTGCAGAGTATAAAGACAAGCGAGGAACAACAAGGAATAGACCACTTTTCGACGAGATACGAATTTTGTCAAGTTGTACGTATACAAAAATTTCAACTATGAAAACTGTCGTCTTAACTTTCCAAACATGAATTTTTCGGTCAGGAGTTTAACTCTGGCTCCTAACAGTAGACAATACAATTGCGTGTGTAGGCGGAAGTCAATTTGTATCGGGCGAGCGTCTGTGCTTTTCACTTATTTCTGCCCCGACTGACGAAAACTGAGAGGTTAATCCATGGCATGTCACATTAAAGTCAAAGCTAGAAAACTTTTGCTTAACGCATGGGCGAGGGCTAACCAGCAGTAGAAGAAAATGGGACCTTGGCCAAAGGGCAGTTTCTGTAGCCTTTTTATTTTAATTCCCAAATCGAAAAAGTTTTCACTTTTTGCGATTACACTAAAACTCTAAACGCTTGAAGCCCTTTTTTAGGCTGAGCAAAGAAGTGGAAGTGGTATGTATGTTGTATGTAGTCTACTAATTCGACATGTCTGGCAAGTTTCTTTTTACGCGCTGTTCTAATGTCTTTTTACCCTCAAACCACGCTCCCTTAGTTGCTTTTGGCTCATTTCGTATGCTCAACTGTTAGCTGGCGGCTGGAACTGAAGGCTGAAGCTGTTCCTCTATGCGTCGCTCCCTTAAACGATTACAAATGATTAAGTCGCAAGTTGGCGTAAAATTTGTCGAAAAAAATACAAATAAAATGCAATTTGCTTGCTATCTGTATCTCCCGACCAGTTGGTGTCTGGCATGAAAATGAGCCGCATACGTCGTACGTCCATTAGATTCCCCCAGGGGGCTAAGTAAATTTTCTTAATTTTCATTTATTGTTTTGGGGAATTAATTATGTGCCCGGTCCACATTTAGCAAATTTATTTATTGCAACACAAAACAAGCAAAACACAAAATATACAAAACATTAAAACAGTTGTCGAGTATCGCGAGAATATGATACACACAAGTGAGAAAGTCGGTCAAGCCCGAATGTAATATACTCTGTACCTGTTCAAATTGTATATAACTGATAACTTATAAGTGTGGGGTCACCACACAAACTGTGTAAGTGCTGGCCATCACGATTGCGACCAGTGCTGCACAGCACAACTTTTTGATTTGCTTATAACTCTACTATCGTTCATCTAATCGGAAAACGATGTAATGATATGTAGAATATATGTCTAGAAGGTTCGAACAACCTAACTTCAAAATCGTGGATGGAGGGGGCGTGTTATAAATCATAAATAAACTTGATCTACCTGCAAGTATGAGAATTATATGTTCCATGTACTTTAATCGTCTATCTCATACCATCTCTAAGTTCTGTTTGTTCATACGGACAGACAGCCAGAAGGGTTGAAGACGCTTCCTTTCGGCTGTTACATACATTTGCACAAATCCAATAAACTCTTTGTACCTTCGGTACAGAGTACACAAATTTTCCCCTAAAAATTAGCTGCGTGGACAGGGGCGCTAGTAAAAAACGAGAGCGTTGGTTAAAGACGGTCCTGCCCGTTTATCAGGGAAAGGATAAAACTTCGGCGCAACCGTCGATCTCAAAGACTAAAAAAGTTAGAGCTACGAGCTTTTGCATGTACGCAGAACAAGTTTGTTTCAGATTTGTAAAATTTTGGCAAACATTTATGTTTATGGACCTCGCAGCCAAGTGTTATCGATTTCTTAAAGTCTATTCCCTATTCCTATCAAACGGTTGCTGTAGTCTCTGCCGTAAACAAAGCCATATCTTTGAATATATACCTTATTTGGCTGATTTAAAAATCAAACTAATAGCAGAGCATTTGACATATTAATGTCATGTTTATGTTTCCATTTTGAATGGTTTTATTTTTCGCCCAATAGTTAAAGTTTTGTTGTCAGTGACCCATATAAAGAAGGATACGAAAACAAAATTAAATTAACCCAGTCGAATTCACATATTTTGTGGGGATGTTTTACAAGCCTAATGCGATTTAAGTTCGACTATTGCTGTGGCAAGGACAAAAGTCAAGCGAATAATTGAATATAAAATTTCAGCAATTCCTGTAAAATGCTTTTCTTAATTTAGCACTTTATTTATTAGTTGTTTTATTTGCCATTTTGTCGGATTTGTGAAAATTAAAGGGTTCTATTTGGCCAGCTATTGGTATGTCCATCAAATTGAAAACGAATGTCAGGCCAGAGACAAAAATAAATACAAAAGTAAAGAAACTGACACATCCAGGCAGCGTCAGCAGAACTTGCAAAGTACAATTCAAAGGCCACAAATATCAAACGCAAGCCGCAGCTTAGGATTTTCAACATGTACTGCTTAAATAAGATTCTCTTGAGCCTAATTAGCATTTAAAATCCTCAGCCTTCTAAAGAAACAAATTCAATCGATTCAAATGCAATCAAGGAACTGTCTGCTTTCCAGTTTCTCTTATTTTTCTTATTATTGGTAGATCCTATTTTAAAAAATTCAAATTAAAGCGCCTGGTAAAACAAGCTTAAATTTAGAAAAGCTACCCTAAAAAGTAAATGCCATTATGTGAAGAAACATGTTTCAGGGTCCAAGGGTTGTCAATATGGGGAGGTATTCTTGCCTAACAGAAAAAGTAGTAAGAACCAGAAAAGACAAAACAAACTTGATCTGCGTATGCACCCACTTACAAGCAATAGCAAGTGACTCTAACCCTTATAGTCTCTGAGCGCTAGTCTCGACGCGATTATAATACAGACAGACAGATAGGGCTACATCGACTCGGCTGTTGACGCTTATCAAGAATATATATACTTTATAAGGTCGACAATGCTTCCTTTAAGTTACATACATTTGCACAACTTTCTAATATCCTTTTAACCATTTTTAATAGACACAAGGGTTTAAAATCCTGTGCTTGAATTTGAGCCAAATGTGTATTTAAAGTCTTTTTGCAAAGTTTGGTCAAGATAGCTTTAAAACTGAGAGGGGAGATAGCATAGAAACAGACGGCCAGACGGAAATAAACTCAGCTCATCATGCTGATCTAGAATATATATACTTTATGGGGTCGGCGATGCTTTCTTCTATGCGTTACAAACATCAGCACAATTTTAATATACCCTCTGCAAGGATATAAAAATACTGTTTTCCATTTTATCTCTTCACAGCGCAATAGAGTGGCAAAAGGAGAAGCAAAACTAAATCATGCAGCGTTATGGAAATAGACACGGATCGGAGACTGCTAATTGAGCTCCAGCAAATGTCAACGGCAGTCACGAAAACTGTGGCCGCAGCCGCTGCTGCTGTTCTGGCCTCCAGCCGCATCGATAACAGCAACGACACGGACGCGGACGTGCTTTATCAATGGAGTGCCCAGGCTGGGGCACGACTCGCGCAGTCCCCAGACTCCGCAGTGCCTGCCCTAACAGGCGGGAGAGATGCCCATCAATTTCCTAGAAATGACTCACAGTTTCTGCTGTTGGACTATGCTGAAACAGCGTCCAGCAGAAGCCTAAACGACACCTTAGACTATGCCTCCTTTCAGCAGCAGCTTGGTGACGGTCAGTGCCGTCGAGAGGATAATAATTTATCATATTGGAATCTTACGTGTGACTCACCGTTGGATTATGCTGTACCACTCTATGGTTATTGCATGCCTTTCTTGCTGATCATCACGATTATTGCCAATTCGCTAATTGTTCTGGTGTTGAGCAAAAAGAGCATGGCCACGCCCACAAACTTTGTGTTAATGGGTAAGTTGAGGGGAAACGGTCTTAAATCAAGTATTCTGTATTGTATTTGTTCGTACTGATGACACACAAGTTACAAATTCTTGTTTTTGTATGAGTGTAAGAATTAATAATTATCATAATACAATAAAAATTTAAATAAATTGAAATCTGATAATTGATAATAATTCCGCACCTTTTTCCGATTTCCAAACCTAAAAATAGCTCGGCGGAAAGATGTTTCAGTATAAAGAGGTTATCTATAAATCGAAAGCATCAAAAAGTACAGTGACCGTTAGGTTATGTTGACAAGTAAATTTATTGCTATTCAAAAAGTTGCGAATTTTTACCTGTTACTCGTAGAGCAAGAAGGGTATACTAAGTGCGTACCAGGCAGCGGAAGAAAAAATTTTTTTTTCCGGCAAAGAAAAAAAAAAAAAAAAAAGGGGGGAAAAAAAAAGGGGGGGGGGCCGAAAGGGCAAGTTAATTTTATTAATATGCAACTCTGCTTAAAGGCATTCCTTTATTTTTGTGCCATGCCGATTTCCACTTCACTTTTCTGTTCAATAAAATTTGTGTTATTGATCATTTTCAATCAAATTTTCCTAAATAGAACTTGAGTAGAGTACAAACTTAAAAATTTATTAAGGCAGGTTAACCAAGAATCAAAGTCCAAGCCTGGTGTGAACTTTACTGTCCCTTTCACACAGAAACGAACACAACACCACAACAGAATGAACCTAAGTCCGAAAGGTGGCCGGGTTAAAGGTTAGTAGTTCACTTGAGTCAAGTGTAAATTGAGTAAATGGTTCACATGCTAAGAAAGTGTGCGATACATTTAAATGTTATGGCAAACTGCAAAACCAAGTTTAGTAAACAAGAGAAGACAAAGCTAAATTCGACAGTGTCATATATCTTAGCCGAACCAATATTTCCGGTACAACATAACTAGGATAAAAACAAACAAATTTAACTTCAATGCATTACCTGCATTTATATCAAAATACCCATGTAGAGGATAACTGATAGAAGATAGCGTCTCCGATCGAATTAAGCTGGAACAATCGAATTTAAAATTGGCTTACTTGTTAGGAAAACCAGACTGCGTATAAATTACACAAGGCAACAAGGTCCAGTTAATTGAATACATTCTGTAAACATATTAAGAGTACACAAAACAAGAACAAAATATTCTTGGTTTAAGCCCAAAAAACAAAACGCTGATTTGGGGCGAAATATTTAAATGCATATTAATTTCCATCTTTCTCTTTTTTTATCATCAGGCATGGCCATATGCGATATGCTAACGGTTATATTTCCTGCGCCGGGACTCTGGTATACATACACATTTGGCAATCATTATAAGCCTCTGCATCCGGTGTCTATGTGTCTGGCCTATAGCATTTTCAATGAGGTAAGTCAACAGACAAAGAAGCAACTCAAACTAATTGCCAGCGACATACTGAAGAGGCCGCCATCCGAAATAAAAGCTGTTTGTTTTTGCTACAGGCTGAGGTCCCACCCATGTCTCCCCTGGCTGGCTGGCTCATTGACCCAAATAAAATGCTTGAGTGGAACTTTTTGTCTTTGCCTGTATGACGCGATGTTTTGTGCTTTTCATACTATTATCGTTTCGTTATCGTTATCTCATTTGGTGCTATGTCATTTCTGTCAGCATAATGAAAGGAATGGAGCAGCATTCGCCACCTGCTGAACACCCACCCACTTCTCATCATCTCATTTATTTCGTAAGCACTTGCACCATTTTTATGCAAAAGTCTCTCCTTAACTTAGCTTGGCCTGCCTTTTGCTAGATTAATCAACATTTTCAATTTATGACACTCGCAGAAGAAGAATTCTGAGCAACGCGACTAAAGTAGAAAAGTAAAACTGTTTACTCACTTCAATGAAGTAGTGTCAAATCTGATAAGTACGTGGAACAGTGGTATTAAATATACAAAATGCAGACACGAATTGATTCAAGGTTGTAGGTGGGACTCCAATCAGCCTAAAACCCATTCAAAATGTGATCCAGGGAGATTTCTCAGAAATGATTGAGGCAATTAACTTGAATTTTGGTGTGTAGGTTGGTAATATGGAGTTAAACATTTTACTGTTACAAAATCGGTTCCAGAATAGATGGAACTTGAAATTTCGGTCTGCGGATTGGTTGGTAATTTTTTTGTAATTTTAATCAATCATATTTTAATAATCATATATTTTTTTTTTTTTTAGTTCCAAATAATTTAAGTTGTGAACGAAATTGTGCTCTGAATTTCTTTGTTTTTGTCTAAGCAACATCCCACTGTTTTTTATGTGGTTGCTGGTTTTGCTGTTAGTATAGCTACGTGCTGTCAGTGGGCTCTCTAGAGATTTGTACCAGCTAAATTCCATAATGAGTCGTGTAGCAAGGGAGAGGGGTTATCTCTGTGTATGACTGCCATTAAATTTTACACACATACACACACTCACAAAGCTCATCTCTTGGTTTTTGGTAATAACCACCAGGCGGCCATTGCAAAACGACTAAAGTTGAAGATTTCATTTCATTTCTTTGGCAATTTATATGCTGCTCCCCGTTTTTCGCACACACTTTCATGTTTACATGACGCTTATAATGGTCATGTTAATCTTAAGGCCTTAGTGTTGGGAATGAGTTCATTGTAAAATACAGGCACACAGGAGTTTAACTCTGTCCATGTCTTTGCATGCAGAGCGGTCAGAAACATAATCCGGATTTCGCTTCAGATTGTGCATTAAAGTATCGCACACTCAGTGAAGAGGCACGTCATAGATGGGATTGATTGGGATGTTAGACAACCACCTGTCCGTAGCATAAATAAATACTTTTAACAACAGTTCAAACAGAGTTGGACACACATTCAGCTATCAACAAATATAATAAATGTAAAGTAATAAGACGGTGCATTATTTAAGTAAAGACTCGTAATGAAAATCAAATTTACAAAATTACAATTTTCAAAAAAATGGTTATATCCATCTCAATCATTCTTATTTCAAAGAGGTTTACCAATATCTGTCCATATCAGATCGAGGGGATACAGTTTTGTAAGAACTGCCTGGATTTCGGTTGTACATTACATAATTCAAGTTGCAAAATAACTTGAACGTCGATGTTTTGTCAACCAAATTTTTTTCTCCATCTTAAAGAGCAGAAAAACGAGAAGGCAAAGCTAACTTCGACTGTGCCGAAGTTTTAATACACTTGAAAAACTTTACTACAACTGATTTAACCAGTAAAATATATATAGGATATAGATATCAGATATTAAAAAATTTTAAATCATTGATAATAAAAATAGGATACCATAAAAAAACTTTTCTTAGTAAAACACATTTTCCGACCGATCGGTCCTATGGCAGCTATATGCTATAGTCATCCGATTTTTATAAATTTTTAAAAAAATTTGTAAAAGCATATAAAACTAATATCTACCAAGATTGGTGAAGATACGATGGAAAACAAAAAAGTTTTTCTCACTAGAACTTGTTTTTTGTCCGACCGTTTCTATGGCAGCTATATGCTATAGTGATCCGATTTTGATACATTTTTCCAGAATTATGTGATATCATATAAAACTATCATATACCAAGATTAGTGACGCTACGATGGAAAACAACAAAGTTTTTCTAACTAGAACTAGTTCTTAGACCGATCGCTCCTATGGCAGCTATATGATATAGTCATCCGATCCGGCCGGTTCCGACATATTAGTTGCGTGCAGTAAAAAGAAGACTCTGTGCAAAATTTCAGCTCGATAGCTTTAAAACTGAGAGACTAGTTCGCGTAGAAACAGACAGACGGACGGACGGACGGACAGACGGAATTGAACTCAGCTCGTCGTCCTGATCAAGAATATATATAGTTTATGTGGTCGGAAATGAATATTTCTATGCGTTACAAACTTCTGGGCAAAATTAATATACACTTTTCAATTGTATAATGAGTGTTTGAAAAGTAAGTTGATTGGAATTAAAAGTATGTATTACTCTCGTACAGTAAAAATTGTACTGATATTGGCTCGATGATAGATAGAGAAATTTCCATTACATATTCGTAAGGGTACAAATGTAGCCTATTTATTCCATATTTTGTTCATTGAGTTAATGCATCTATAAAATAGACTTCCGGTAGACATTTAAAAAAAATCGCATTAGCGATTTACTAATTTCAGTTAGTGTTCTCTCATACACTCATACCTTGTATTTTTGTTCTGATTATAATTACAGATAATGCCTGCCATGTGTCACACCATCTCCGTCTGGCTAACTCTAGCTCTAGCTGTACAAAGGTAAATATGATGCAACCAGAACTGTGAAATAAAAGTAAAAGTACTGTGCATATGTGCTGGTATCAGCTAACTAAAGTCAAGAACTAACTATCGTCAAGAAATTTTCTACACCTATATCGTTATTGGTACCCACCCAAAAATATCCAGGTGGGTAAACCACCCTATCGCAAGCTAGTTAAATAGAAAAACTCAAGAATTAGCAGAACAGTTATACAATAACGAGTTTTTAAAATCTTCTTAAACATTAAAATTTATATATCATATTTTTGTACGGCTATAAATCAAATAGAAACCGTATTACGTTTATGATTTTGACCGCATAACGATTTTAAACAACGAACAACCAAATTGAAAGCGCATTTTACTTAAGCTTCTCAATATAGGCGGAGTTTGCCTTTTGTTTATATTTATGTCAAGTTCTGACTTTTGAAATGCTAATAATTAAAATTGGAAAAAAATGGTTTTCACTCAAAACAAATTCGTCGTTGTTTTTTAAAAATACTGAGAAGTCTTAAATTCAATATTATCCATTTTTTATATTAAACTCAATGTTTGCCATTCAGGTGTTTATGATTCAGGCAATTTGTGTGGTGCGAGTAGTGTTGCTGTGCCTGTGAAAGCAAATTGATACGATTCTCCTAAAGAAGCAATCAAAGTCATTTCATCTTGACGGTCAATAATTTCATAATTTTAGTAATTTTTCAAAGCGTTTTTCAAATCAACAGAAGCAGCAGGGGCTTAGTGAAAGATGAAAGTTTCGCAGAACAAAACATCAATTTTTGGCGCTCAGCTCCAAGCAGCTTTCTAGTGGTAGAGAGCTGGGACGTGCTGTACCCTGGTCTAATTTATGCGCATAATTATGACCCCGGCCCTCGCCGGCTGGCAATCAATCTTTCATTGAACCTTTGTCAAGAGCCGATTTCATTTAAGTTAAAAGCAAGAATAAGTAAACAAAGGACGATAAATGAAAGAAAACGATTTTTAAACGTTTTGCCGTAAATGGAATTGATTAAAATAATTAAATAACATTTAGAACGACCTTCTGAATCTTTGGATTTTTCTTTTCTCTTTGTAGCGCTATTGTTTTCTTTTTAACAACTTGCTTAATTTTACTGAAGGACAGCTGCACCACCTAGGAATGTCCATATAATCAATCCAGTAATAAAAGCCTATCGTATATTTCAAAGGTTTCAAAAAATGTTAAATCTAGATAATCAAAATTACTATCGCCAAAACACTTTTGACACTGATGAAATGAGAACGGATTGGGAAAAAAGAGATTGGGTAAGAATTTTGTGCTGCTTTTTAGAACGCCACTTTTTCTGAGTGTATGTACATTAGAACCAGGGAATCAAACCGGTTCCGGTTCTGGTACGTACGTTTATTTCGGTATTCGGTTCCGTACCGGTACCTTGGTTTTTATTTCGGTTTGCCGGTACGTACCGGTATGAACCGGTATAATTTAAAATCCTTTAATCCAAAGATATAATAGAAATGGTAGCAACCTACACAACAAAAAAGTATTTGTAAAGAAGAAAAACTAAACATAACGAGAAGGCAAAGCTAACTTCGACTGTGGCGAAGTTTTAATACACTTGAAAAAGTTTACTCCAACTGATTTAACCGGTAAAATATATATAGGATATAGATATCAGATATTTTTAATTCTTAAATCAATTTTAGTGGAGCAAAGGTCATGCTTGAGGATGCAGTCAATACAACCTTAAGAGCTGGTCTTCTACCTTTGAAAAAAATTTTTTTTCGATTTTTTTCTTTTGCATTATTATTATAGCTTGGGCATTCCTTTGACATCCCCTTCAAACCATTTTCAAAAATTCGAAATAGTTTAGGAGATATTGCAATTTTAGTAAAGCAAAGTTCATGCTTGAGGATGCAGTCAATATAACCTTAAGAACTGGTCTTCTACCTTTGAAAAAAAATTTTTTTCTTCACTTATTTTTCTTTCATTATTATAGCTTGGGCATTCCTTTGACATCCCCTTCAAACCATTTTCAAAAATTCGGAAATAGTTTAGGAGATATTGCAATTTTAGTAGAGCAAAGTTCATGCCTGAGGATGCAGTCAATACAACCTTAAGAGCTGGTCTTCTACCTTTGAAAAAATTTTTTTTTTCGATTTCTTCCTTTGCTTATTATTATAGCGGGCATTCTTGCCCATTATTATTTATAGTTTTGAGGTGCAGTCTCTTTGACATCCCCTTCAAACCATTTTCAAAAATTCGAAATAGTTTAGGAGATATTGCAATTTTAGTAAAGCAAAGTTCATGCTTGAGGATGCAGTCAATACAACCTTAGGAACTGGTCTTCTACCTTTGAAAAACAATTTTTTTTTCGATTTCTTTCTTTTGCATTATTATTATAGCTTGGGCATTCCTTTGACATCACCTTCAAACCATTTTCAAAAATTCGAAATAGTTTAGGAGATATTGCAATTTTAGTAAAGCAAAGTTCATGCTTGAGGATGCAGTCAATACAACCTTAGGAACTGGTCTTCTACCTTTGAAAAAAAATTTTTTTTCGATTTCTTTCTTTTGCATTATTATTATAGCTTGGGCATTCCTTTGACATCACCTTCAAACCATTTTCAAAAATTCGAAATAGTTTAGGAGATATTGCAATTTTAGTAAAGCAAAGTTCATGCCTGAGGATGCAGTCAATACAACCTTAAGAGCTGGTCTTCTACCTTTGAAAAAATTTTTTTTTTCAATTTTTTCTTTTGCATTATTATTATAGCTTGGGCATTCCTTTGACATCCCCTTCAAACCATTTTCAAAAATTCGAAATAGTTTAGGAGATATTGCAATTTTAGTGGAGGAAAGTTCATGCTTGAGGATGCAGTCAATACAACCTTAGGAACTGGTCTTCTACCTTTGAAAAAAATTTTTTTCGATTTCTTTCTTTTGCATTATTATTATAGCTTGGGCATTCCTTTGACATCACCTTCAAACCATTTTCAAAAAATTCGAAATAGTTTAGGAGATATTGCAATTTTAGTAAAGCAAAGTTCATGCTTGAGGATGCAGTCAATACAACCTTAAGAGCTGGTCTTCTACCTTTGAAAAAAATTTTTTTCGATTTTTTTCTTTTGCATTATTATTATAGCTTGGGCATTCCTTTGACATCCCCTTCAAACCATTTTCAAAAAATTCGAAATAGTTTAGGAGATATTGCAATTTTAGTGGAGCAAAGTTCATGCCTGAGGATGCAGTCAATACAACCTTAAGAGCTGGTCTTCTACCTTTGAAAAAATTTTTTTTTTCAATTTTTTTCTTTTGCATTATTATTATAGCTTGGGCATTCCTTTTGACATCCCCTTCAAACCATTTTCAAAAATTCGAAATAGTTTAGAGATATTGCAATTTTAGTGGAGGAAAGTTCATGCTTGAGGATGCAGTCAATACAACCTTAGGAACTGGTCTTCTACCTTTGAAAAAAAATTTTTTTTCGATTTCTTTCTTTTGCATTATTATTATAGCTTGGGCATTCCTTTGACATCCCCTTCAAACCATTTTCAAAAATTCGAAATAGTTTAGGAGATATTGCAATTTTAGTAAAGCAAAGTTCATGCCTGAGGATGCAGTCAATACAACCTTAAGAGCTGGTCTTCTACCTTTGAAAAAATTTTTTTTCGATTTTTTTCTTTTGCATTATTATTATAGCTTGGGCATTCCTTTGACATCCCCTTCAAACCATTTTCAAAAATTCGAAATAGTTCAGGAGATATTGCAATTTTAATGGAGCAAAGTTCATGCTTAAGGATGCAGTCAATACAACCTTAGGAACTGGTCTTCTACCTTTGAAAAAAATTTTTTTTCGATTTTTTTCTTTTGCATTATTATTATAGCTTGGGCATTCCTTTGACATCCCCTTCAAACCATTTTCAAAAATTCGAAATAGTTTAGGAGATATTGCAATTTTAGTGGAGCAAAGTTCATGCTTGAGGATGCAGTCAATACAACCTTAAGAACTGGTCTTCTCTCTACCTCGTCGTCCTG